>OX453024.1:11122916-11385320 GCA_949699075.1 Asteroscopus sphinx
GGATTTGTCCGAAGCATAAAGTCCACGCCAAGCCCTACAGTGTTACTTTAACCTTTGAATGAAAATGAAGCCAAAGTCATGGATGTACAATGTCACGATTGCGCAGCTTCACTGGGTGGATGCAAGCACGCGATTGCCTTCCTTATGTGGCTTCACAGAAGTGGAGATCCTTCATCGACATCCAGAGAGTGCTATTGTAGAAAACAGCAAATTAAGCACAGGTTGTTGCTACTTTTATGTTTTAAAGACTTTATACCTGTCTATTAAGTAATGCCTTATTTTCATTTACACTGAATACCTACGTAACACATATTTTCTTCTGCAGGTTGGAAGTACATTGAAATTCATCAAAGCTAAACAGCTTTCAAAAACAAAACGGCAGATAGGTACCTACCTTACTAAAGTTTGAAATAACCAAGTGTAAGAAATAAAGATAAAGATAATTTATTTGTAAAACATGAGTATGTATACAGAACAAAATATATATTGTAATGTACGGTGTTAAATGCTGAGTTTTTATCACAAGCAGGGCAACAAAAACTTGATAACTGCCAACTAATGAAGCACCAACCTGGGTATGAGCCATGTGATGTAAAAATGTTTTCATTGCATTATTTACAACAAACAACATGATTGCAATATTTTTCTGGAATCAATTAAAGATCTGCTCACCATATAAAAAATATTGAGTTTAATACTACAGACCAATACAAGATTACACTGGTATGAACAAAGGTATGGGAGGATAACAGCATTAATAGCTTATGAAGCCAGTAGTACCCCTGATGGTACATTAATTGCCAAAATAATGGGTGGATGAACTCCAGATATGCCATCAATGCGAAGAGGCTGTATCCTAGAAGAGAAAGTAAGAGAAAAAGTGGAGAAAATGCTCAGAAAAAACAAATGTGAATTGTTTTTATCCAAAGAAAACCCTATGCTGGCTGTGTCTCTAAATAGTGTTTACAACAGTGACAGTTCAATAGAAATAAAACATCCAGTCACTGAATAATCCAGTGGAAATTATTTATAAAGTGGAAAATTATCGGATGAGTGCTATTGCCAAGTGCAGATGCAAGTGCACATACCAAGGCCTAAAAAGTGCTACTTTTGTGTTGCATTTGAAACCAACAAAAATGTGCAATATATTCAAGTATAGTCTGTTTTTTTCTTGTCTTTTTTTCTTTCTTTAAACAATCTTGGCATGTCTTTTTAATGCAATTTGTCAATAGTAAATATTAAAAGACATTATGTTATGTGGACTGGATGCAGAAGGCAGATGACCGAGCGTTGTGGCGCAACTTGGGAGAGGCCTATGTCCAGCAGTGGACTGCGATAGGCTGAGTTGATTATGTTAACCATTTTACACACTAAATATTTTTTTTTTACCTAATTACATGTGCAGAACTAGTAATTATATTTTATCATTAGTTATTTGAATAAAGAGTTGTGCTAAGATTGTTTACTAAATAAGACAGGAGAAAAAACAGAATATATCATTTTATATGTTATAACAATTTCTTATAAAAATAATGTTTACCCTTTTAATCAAACTAGGGCTACAGATCCGTAGTAATTTTTGTTTTGAATAAAAGTCTTATAAGAATTAGTAGAGCTTCTGATAGAGTGGGTCTTAAAATGAATATGGACAAGACAAAGGTTATGTCGAATTCCCATATAGTACCCATTCCCGTAAACATCGGAGAATCTACACTCGAAGTTGTTGACGATTATGTATACCTAGGACAAACTGTCCAGCTAGGTAAGTCCAACTTCGAGAAAGAGGTCAATCGTCGAATCCGACTCGGTTGGGCAGCGTTCGGGAAGCTACGCAATATCTTCTCGTCCAAAATACCGCAGTGTCTCAAGACGAAAGTCTTTGACCAGTGTGTGTTGCCAGTAATTACTTACGGTACTGAAACGTGGTCGCTCACAATGGGCCTGATAAGAAGGCTCAAAGTCACTCAAAGGGCAATGGAGAGGGCTATGCTCGGAGTGTCCCTGCGTGATCGAATCAGAAATGAGGAGATTCGCAGGAGAACGAAAGTAACCGACATAGCCCGAAGAATTGCCAAACTTAAGTGGCAGTGGGCGGGGCACATTGCTCGCAGAACGGATGGCCGATGGGGCAGTAAAGTTCTGGAGTGGCGACCGCGTACTGGAAGGCGCAGCGTGGGTAGGCCCCCCACAAGGTGGACCGACGACCTGGTGAAGGTCGCGGGAATCCGCTGGATGCGGAAGGCACAGGACCGGTCGTTGTGGCGATGTTTGGGGGAGGCCTATGTCCAGCAGTGGACGTCTTTCGGCTGAAATGATGATGATGATGATGATGAAGAATTTCAATGTTTATTTATTTTTCATTACATAATAAAACATAAAAGCCACCATTCACTTAAACCAGCAAAGTAATCCTACAATGTGTTATTGAAATAACTGAAAACCTCTTAAGGGGTCATTGTACTCATCAGTATGAATAACTTTTACTATGAGACCAAACATAAATAAAAATCGCGTAAAAAATCAGCTGTTCCCCCACATTTTGTCGATTTATGTGAACACACAACTGTAGGGGAACAGCTGTTTTTTTTCGCGATTTCAGTGTTGGTCCCATAGTAAAAGTTGTTCATACTGATGAAAACAATGACCACTTAAGAGGTTTTCAGTTATTTCAATAACACAGTGTATAAATAACCCTTATAAGAAAAAAAAGACTTATAGAACTTATACAAGCATTTTTAAATACTGCTTTACTTATTATATAATAGCATGTTATAAGCCATAATAGACTAAAATTATTCTCAAGTGCAGTATACAAGACTAACACTAACAAATGTTTTTTTCAATTAAATTCATTTATTTTGTAAAAATGTGGTAAATACAGGTGGTAGGGTACTAAGATTAGTTCGACACATTAACCATTTCACATTATGGCATACGTTTTTTATTCAATAGCACTACTAGCGGCCCGTCTCGGCTTCGCACGGGTGGACATAAAAATATAGCCTATGTTACTCAGGGTGAATGTAGAATAAGAATAATAGAATAATCTTTATTTTATAAATAGTTTACAGGTTTACAATTCGCATAAAGCTAGTTATACAAACTATACTTATTTCTATGGTAGAGCACCTGTTACAGATAGTTTCAGACTTCCTGCACTAGGCTAGGCCTGTATCGCAGGAAGCTTAATTTATTTTTCCTCAATTAACAACTAATAATACCTATTGTACATTAAAAAAAAAAGATTATTTGGCATGAAAGAGCAAATAATCTTTCTTTATTTGCTCTTTCATACCAATACCATTTTTGTAGCTTCCTAATGGTGAATTTTTTTTTTAAATCGGCACAGTAGTTTTTGTGTTTATTCATTTCAAACATATACACAATGAAGTCGGTTAAAAATACAAATCTTTCCTCTTTATAATATTAGTGTAGATAGTGTAGATGAGTTTTTCATTACAAACATACACACAAAAATACAATTCTTTCCTCTTGTGTAGATTTCATAAGAGTATTTGATCCTATTATTATACTTATTAAATGCTATTTAGAACATTATGTATGCTTATAACTGCATTTTACAAGACTATTAGTACAGACTCTGAATTTATTCTTATATTATTATTAAAAACTTTTACTATGGGACACAACCTGAAATAGCTAAAAAAACAGCTGGTCCCTACCCTACATTTTTGTTCACATAAATCGACAAAATGTAGGGAACAGCTGATATTTATTTCGCTATTTCAAGGTTGGACCCATAGTAAAAGTTGTTCATACTGATGAGTACAATTACCCCTTAAGAGGTTTCCAGTTATTACAATAACAGGTTGTAAATTGAAATGTTTTTTATTTCAAATAAACCTTGTTATTTTGTGTATTATAAGTATGTATTTACAAAAAAAATGTACTTATGTATTATATCTATTGTCTTGTTCCCATCATAGTACAAGCTCTGCTTAGTTTAGGACAAGATAGTGCTGTGTATAAATGTCCCAAAAATATTTAATTTTAATTTAATTTTACAGGCACTTTTGAAACGTCAGGCTCTAGTTGCACGGTTCCAAATTGTGGGTCTAATTCTAATGTCAAGATAATATGAGTTGGTAGAAAAAATACTAACAGTTCATACAGATCAGTAAAAACTAAAATGTGTAAGAAAATTACACAATGTCAAAAAAGCTGTTATAATAAAAAATAAATTCTCGCAATCTTCGAATCAATCTCTCCACATGTATCCTTAAACTGGCAATTTCTTGGTTTGATTGGCTTCCAACTTGGATAATTTTGCCCCGCTAGGAACACTAGATCTCAATAAATGAATCCCTTTTGTCCATAGCAATGGTTCTAAATGTTTAAAACCTCTATCTACTAGGATGTGAGCACCAGGTGGTAAGTTCTTCAAGAAACCACGTGACACCTGACCTTGATGGGGGGACTTTTTTAAAAAGAGATCTATATCTACTTTTAAAAGAGTCAAGTCAAAGTAAACTTTTATTGCTATCAATATTGGCTGCAATAACTTTAATGGGTGAGGTTACAGAGTTTCATTGGCTAATATGACTTTCACTACTTTTACTTCTGTATTTCTTAGTTATGTATACTTGGATTGACTTATTCACCAACTTTGGTGGATCCATTGGCATCTCTTGAACTTCATCTGGTTAGGTTTCTCCTGATATATGTACTTGGAACTGCCACTTGTTCTTCAGATGTATCTGTAAATTATAGTTTTCTGTATTACAGAACAATTTTCTGCAATAAAACTTCGGGCTTATTGTTTTTTACTTAATGCAGAGTTGCTCCTAACCTGCATTTCACTATTATTAACTAACTAATAAAACTCACAGTAACAACATGGTTATAGACGCAGTGTCTCAGTATCTAATAAAAAACTTTTGGTGTTGCATCTTTGGATCTAGTTGTTTATGACTTAAATATATTTTTATTCTGTAGCAGCAGGATATCTTCACTACATGCATTGTAAGCAATATTAAGGTAATCTTAACTAAAATGTAAATCCCTATACATAAGTAGTAACCAACTTACTTAAAGTTCCAGACGAGGGTGTGCTGTTCATAACAGCCAGTTCTATTTCACTTCTTAATAATAACTGATTGACAAGTTCTGTCCTTTGTCTTTGTAGGTGATGATCATCAAGAGGCATGGTTATAGTTGATCTTTTTCTGGTGGGTTGACAATCAAATTTTGACAGCAATTTTGGGTTTCATTAAATTTCTTTTAACAGAACCTAATAAATGGCATTCCATGTAGTTATCCATGTCATTTGGGAGCTGAAACATAGATAAAATAAGTACATATTACCTCAGTAACAAAATATTGTTTATTGTTAAACTCAAGCTGCGTCTCCTAAGTCATAAGTCATTTATTCATTTGTGTAACATAGGTACAAAAAATAATATAAAGTTCTTAAATACAATAAAGAGTCCGCTATGTTATGCCAGCAGGCGAACAAATGTGTATTTAAAATCTAAATGAGAAATTTGAATCAATATGCTAGTAAAAAAATATTTAATTATACAATTCGAAATGTCACATAATACTACTAATAAATAATGAAATGTAATGGTGTTATAAAATAAAAAATGTCAAATGGTATTCTTGGTCACTAATCATAATATTATTAATGTTGGAGCAATATCCGTACCAAGGAGTATTATCCAAACCAACCTAGGCTGGAAAGACATATGTGTCAGTGCCTACTTTTTTATATTGATTTGTTCTTGTTTTTTCATCTTTTGACAAGCTCTCGCTATTATAAATGACTCTTATTCATTATAACTAAATAGTTTTTTTTACTTAACTTTACCTGCCCCGCACATGGTCCTGGGTCGTCGCCGGATATTATTACCAGCTGATTTTCATATAAAGAAGTCGATTTAAGCCGTGGTGCTGTAGCAACGTAATGAAGACCGGTTTCCTCGCCGCCCGGCGACCGCACAGCCCCCGCCGCATCTAGCGGCCGGCCGGCTGTTCCGCTAAGCCGCCCGCTCGCTTAAGGTCACAAGCCCAGTCACTCCCGCGCTCCGACGGCGAATGCACGCCCGATTTGCGTCTCGACAAATTGCTAATAAGCACGCGTTATTAATTTCGTGAATGTTTATAATCTTTAATTCTTTCTCATATATATGTGGTGTTCGTTCGTATATGTGGCGTGACTCTGTTTCCTATCTAATGTCGTGTGTTGTACTAGCTATCTCTTAATAAATGTGTTCAGTGTTAATAAACATTATCTAACCGTCAACCCACGTTTTTTCTCAACATCTGCAAACCTTACTGCTTCGCCACAAGTGGTGACCCCGACAAAGGACCTCAAGAGTCAAGGTTTTGAAGTTCAAGATGCCTAATGAAGCTGGAAATACGGCTGCTGGAGGTGATTTGGGCGATATTTGGCGTGTGGGTGTGCGAATACCACCATTTTATCCGGACGATCCTGAACTTTGGTTTGCGCAATTGGAGGCGCAATTCACGCTGTCAAACATCACGAGCGACTCAACGAAGTTTTATTACGCCGTGACTCAGTTGGAGCACACCTATGTTTCGCAGGTTAAGGACGTGCTGTGCGCACCACCAGTGACCGGTAAATTTGAAAAATTAAAAGCAGAACTAGTGAAACGTTTGAGCGCGTCTAAGGAAAAGAAGCTGAAGCAACTGTTCCTGCACGAGGACATGGGAGATCGTAAGCCTTCTCAATTTTTACGCCACCTTAGAAATCTTGCAGGCCCCACTGTTTCAGATGATGTACTAAATACATTATGGACTGGTCGCTTACCGCATTGCTTGCAAACTGTCATAGCCTCACAGCCCAAGCTTGCTTTAGATGACCTCGCCGAACTAGCAGACCGAGTGCATGAGATAGCCCCAGCTACACCTCAACACCACGTGGCTATGGCTAGTACTTCAGCGCAATCAACATCATCTTCACGCGTAGACGAGCTTGGCAAAGAAATTTGTGAATTAACTAAACAAGTTGCTAAGCTTACCTCTTATGTATACAGGCAGCCCCGTGAACATTCCCGATCCAGGTCCAGAGGCTTCCGTGACCGCAGCCGCAGTCAGTCGCGTAACCGCCAACCTCCTGCTGACCATCCACACTGCTGGTATCACTTCAATTTTGGTGCCAGAGCCAGAAAATGCAACGATCCATGTAAGTTTAAGGCGGGAAACGATGCGGGCAGCCGGAAGTAGCGGCCAGCGACTGCCCAGTGTATACAGGCCGTTTATTTGTTACTGACCGGACCACGAAGATGCAGTTCCTGGTGGACACTGGATCGGACTTGTGTGTCTTCCCCCGGTTAGCAATTGGCGCGCCCTGCACTAAAAGTAAATATAGTCTGTCAGCAGCTAATGGAACTGTCATACATACTTACGGCCCAATAATACTACACTTGAATCTAGGACTCCGACGAGACTTCACCTGGAAATTCATCATAGCTGATGTTTCCAAACCAATAATCGGTGTCGATTTTTTAGGCTACTACGATATTTTAGTAGATTGTAGAAACCAGCGCCTTATTGACAGGAAGACCTCACTCTCAATCACAGTACCAAGGCAGAGTATTCCGGAAGACATCGTATCAATCAAAACAGTTACTGGTGAGTCAGAGTATCATGACATCTTACGTGAGTTCCCTGAGGTCACGCGACCAACCGGAATATCGCGTACAATTCAGCACAATACTGTTCACTTCATCAACACCACTTCAGGCCCTCCTGTCGCCTACAGACCTAGGAGGTTGGATCCATTGCGGCTAAGGCAGCCAAGAAGGAGTTCGATGAGATGCTAGCTAACGGCACTTGCAAGCGCTCGGAAAGCCCTTGGTCGTCGCCGTTACACATGGTTAGAAAGAAGGATGACGGATGGAGACCATGCGGAGATTACAGGGCACTTAACGCACGCACTATGCCGGATAGATATCCAGTTCGGCATATACAAGATTTTTCGCACCAGTTGTCTGGCTGTACAGTATTTTCTACAATTGATTTAGTAAAAGCTTATAATCAACTTCCGGTCAATCCAGACGACATTAAGAAGACTGCTATCACCACGCCGTTTGGTTTATTCGAATTTAATTACATGACGTTTGGTCTGCGGAATGCTGCCCAAACGTTCCAAAGATTCATCGATGAAGTACTGCATGGTCTAGAGGATTTCACGTACGGGTATTGCGACGATATTTTGGTATACTCACAGACAGAAGAAAGCCACAAGGACCACCTTCGACAAGTTCTGTCACGACTTAAAAAGTATGGTGTTCTCATCAACACATCTAAATGTGTTCTGGGAAAACCCGAGCTGACTTTTCTGGGCTACAATGTCTCGGCAGCTGGAACCCAACCTTTGGAGACCAAGGTACAGGCCATCATTGACTACCCTGTGCCAAAGACGGTAAAGGACCTAAGAAGATTTCTTGGAATGCTTAACTTCTACCGTCGTTTTGTACCAGAAGCAGCCAAGCGTCAAGCACCACTTAATGCTCTTCTAGCAGGCTCAAATTTAAAAGGATCACACCCTGTACAAATTACAGAAGAATTGCTACAGGCCTTTGAGGAGTGCAAGAAGTCTCTGTCAAATTCTACATTACTAGTTCATCCTAACTCAGATGCTGAACTGAGCATTGCCACAGATGCTTCAGATGTGGCTATAGGCGCTGTATTACAACAGAAAAAGAATGGCGATTGGGAACCTCTAGCCTTCTTCTCAAAAAAGCTAGCACCAGCACAGAAAAAGTATAGTCCGTTTGATAGGGAACTGTTAGCTATGTATGAGGCAGTGAAATATTTTCGCCATATGGTCGAAGCCCGTGATTTTTGCATAATAACAGACCACAAGCCTCTCACACATGCGTTCAGAAATGCCAAAGAAAAGGGCTCACCTAGGCAATTCAGGCACCTGGAGTTCGTCGCGCAATTTACAACAGATGTCAGATACATACCAGGGAAACAAAATGTGGTCGCTGACACTTTATCTAGGATTGAGGAAGTCACACATGGTATTGATTACCAGGCACTTGCACGGTCTCAGGACGCTGATCCAGAGCTGCAAGGTCTGTTGAAAAGTGGCTCTTCACTGAAACTTCAAAAGGTTAACTTACCTGGTACAGCGATTGAAGTCAAAGTTGATTGCTACAGTGCAAATAAATTACAAGGGGATTGCGCCGTCAACGGAAAGTGGTCGAGAGTCCAAAGGAACATCGCCTTTATCATATTTTATCTTCATAAGTATTTTATGAATCAGATTTTGAACCCAACACTCTTATCAGGTAAAGTTAGGTATTATTCGACGTTAGTATAAGGTTAGTAATATTTTACTTACTATTATTGTGCATTTATTGTTACGACGGTTAGGTACAAACTGTATGTATATTATTGTATGTGCATTGTAAGATAAATTCAGGTTATATTGTTGTTAATATTAACCTCACAGTTTAACTAACATTATAATTCAAACCAATTTATCATCAATTTTCAACAATTGCACTGTTTGCACAAAAATTAATTGTCAATAAAAGTAAGTGTAAATTCATTACTTCATTGTAGTTACATGTATTAAAAGCCTTATGTCATTATTTTATAATCTCATTTAAGTTATCTGTTCATTCGGCGCGTCATCGTGACGCAGTCAAGACTGTTCTGTTTAAGCGGATTAGAATTTGTGTTTTATGTGTGCAAATAAGTTTATCGTATGTATATGGGTGTATAATTTAAAATTTGTGGTGTGTCCTTCCCGTGTTAGTGCATAATTATTGTTATAAAACGTTTTTACTTTACTTTCCAATACAATATTTTTTTCAGTTAGAACTGTCATAAAATTGACATTGGTTTTTGTTATTTTCTTTTAATAACGTGATGGCCAGTGATAGCGAAGATGACGACGAGCTCCGTCATGAAAGTAACATAACATTACGAACGGTTGTACATAATAATGTTACGGATTTGGACTCTGATGATAATGAAATGGATTTATTGAAATATGGAAATAAAAGAGTAAGGAGTTCTAGTACCGAGGATCCCGAAGATACAAAGTTTATTACGGTCGGTAAGGGTGGGAAAAAGGCAAAATTAATGTCATCATCATCGAGATCTAACGCTATATTAAAGACTGATGATTTACCTAACGAGATGGATCACAATAGTGATATTAACTACGTGGAGGTGTCAATGATTAGTAAGGAAGTTCTGCCTAAGCAAATTGGAATGGCAAAACTTTTGAAGAATGAAAATATTCCAGGAATATTAAAAGTTACATACAAAAGTCCTTTTAAAGTTCTTATAAGGCTGATGAGTGTTGAGGCTGCCGATAAGATTATACAATCAGATTTTGTTAAACAAAAAGATTGGGTGTGTAAGAAAACTAGCGAGGTTAGCGTTTCGTACGGATTAATCAAAGAAATTGATATAGAACTAGATGATGTAGACATTAAAAATATGTTACATTGTGATGTAGAGATTTTATCTGCCAAGCGTTTAAGCAGAAAAAATTTGGATGGTAAGTGGATAAAGTGTGAAAGTATCCGCATATGTTTCAAGGGTCCTACATTGCCTTCATATGTACATACATATGGTTTAAGAATGAGAGTTGAACCATTTACTTTTCCTGTAACTCAGTGCTCTAATTGCTGGAGATTTGGTCATATTAAAGCCTTTTGTCCCTTGAAAAAACATATTTGTCCTAAATGTGGGGGAGAGCACGAAAATTGCGAGACACTGCAATTCAGATGTGTAAATTGTAAAGGTGATCACATGTCTATGGTGAAAAGTAAATGCCCTGCATTTTTAAGAGAAAAGGAAATAAGGGATGTAATGACAAAATATAATTGTACGTATAAGATTGCTCTAAATAAGATAAAAGAAAGTAGAAGCATTATAGAAAGCCCACCATTGTTTTCATTAGACGAGCGGACTCTAGCTAAAGATAATCTAGGAAGAAGATACTCAGATGTAGTTAAACAAACTGTTCCTTTGTCTGATAGTTCGTTTGGGGAAGAGGTTACTGAAGATGAAATAAAGTCTCCCATTTTGAATAAAAATATTTACAAGCTTAAAAAAGTCACTAGTAAGATAACCAAGTCAAAGAACATTATGACTAAGCCTAAGAAAGTTGGATGCAAAGTACTGTCACACAAAAACAAAGGACTTGTTGAGAAGACTCTAAATCCAGTGGAACTTGGCAGGGGTGCAACTAATAAAAATATTGAAAACCCAAACTCTCCGAGAGAAAATAAATTTCCCTTTTCCCATTTTATTGAAAAGATTAAGGAAATATTTCTGTTAAATGCAGATTTTTCATCTAAAATTGCCATGACGTTTAAGTATGTTGTATCTGAAATCAAGAGTTATATTATGAGTTATTTAAATATTGAAGTATTGATGGAGCTCCTGGGTTTACGACAAAATGGACAGTAATTTTACAACACATCTTAGAAATATTAATATTTGCCAGTGGAATGCAAACAGTCTATTCCCGAAAATTAATGAATTCCAATTACTACTCTTACAAGAAAAGATACATATCGCAATCATCAGTGAGACATGGTTATCATCAGACAAAAACATCTATATTAGCAATTATAATATATTTCGAAAAGATAGATGGGATTCTTATGGTGGATTGTGTGTTATTACTCATAAATCTATAAGAGCATTGCCAGAAATTTATCCCCACTCAAATTCAAGTATTGAGATGATAGTAGTAAAAGTTTTAAACGTATCAGTATAGCGATTCAGAACCACACGATATCTCAGTTGTCGGTCGATACCGATTGATATCGTACGATAAATAAAATTTTCAATTCAGAATAACCGTATCCCAGATCAATTTGACGAACTGGATACCGAATCGAAGATGACGTCATACCGTACGATTTCCCTCAACATTACACGACATGTAACGCTATCAACGCTATTCACAACGCTGCTATCGAAGGAGAATTACCGAACGTCCGATTATTTTCCCCGACAACTTAACGGGAGCTACTGGGCACCCGATAAATTTTATTTTTGTTAGTTTGAGCCGTAAAATTAATATAAGACATAAAAAACAAAAACAATGCAGTGTAATTGTTGAGAAAAGACGCTGAAGACTCCGAGAAGAACTCAACTCACCCAGACACGCAGTTGCATTTTGCGCTCATTGCGAGATGCATTTTCATGCACAGCCGGATAATTTACTGAATAATATGGGTTACTGCATGACCTTACACTAGCCCTATTATCCTAGTAGAAGAAACAAAGAAGAAATCAAGGGAGACGAATACGCTTTCATAAAATCTTGGACCTAGTGTAAAAAGATGAGGTGGTGTTGTGTAACTTGTGTATTACTGGCATTGACCTGTACCAATGATTACTGGCAAACATATCAAACTATCACTGAAAATTCTACGGATTTTGCCAATCTGAGAGCAGACTCTAAGCTCTTAATATTTAAAAGTGAGGTTAGGTACCTATGTAACAACATATCTAAGAACATAATATTATTTAGCAGTTGATTTGTGAAGTGCAATTGATATATTTATATTTACACTCTATTTTTCTCTCTTGTCTTGTTTAGTAAACAATCTTGGCATGTCTTTTTAATGCAATTCGTCAATAATAATTATTATAAGAATTATGTTAACAATTTTACACAGTAAGTACCTACCTAACATTTTTTAACCTTATTACATGTGCAGAACTAATAAGTAATTATATATTATCAGTAGTTATTTGAGTAAAGAGACATGCCAAGATTGTTTACTAAATAAGAAAAGAGCAAAAAAAAAATGTGTATAGTAGCTACCTTAATTATTATATATTGTAGAGTGGAGTGTTGAGAAACTCACAAATCATACATATAAAAAACACAGGTAAAAGAGATATTTAAAAATAAAAACACATTTTATATTTTATTTTTATTTCTTTTCAATTATAATGTCTTACTATTGTCTTGGTACCTAGCCCAATTAAGATACCATATTATAGATATTATATGGGTGCAGCAGCCTACAGTTTGTCTGCCTATGATGCAGTAACAATGTTTTAAAGTGCGTGGCAATGTGGTTACCAACTGTAGGCAACCCCGGAGGAAGCTACAGTATCTCTGCGAGAAGTGTTGACTATAAATCTTGATTGAATGCAACCTCTAAGAAACCATAAAGCATATTCTTTCTATAATCTGGCTTTCTGTACTATAGTCTAATAATACAATTGTAGGTATGGGCTGGTTCATCCTCACTTCTTCATTTAGATGCTCAGGGGGAAGAACTGTGTGCCTGTATTATCATTGAAGTATACACTGAGCTGGAAACCATATGAAAAGCAGCTCGGTCTGCAAGCACACAACAAGTATGGCATATTATGCAACTTACTGCTTCTACCTGCAACAAACATACATAGTATAATATAACGGGCTGTTTCCGCAACTCCACGTCTGAGTGTGTATTTTGTATACATAATACAAACATACATAATCATTAAAGTAATTAAAAATCAATTTGACTAGCAGTAAAGTTGTGAACAATATTTCATAGACTGATTCAACTTACAGTTTAAGGTACCAGGCCCCTCAGAAAGTATTGCGAAAAAAAGTTTTTATATATGGGAGACTGGCCAGTTATAATGTTTTTCGAAAATATGATTATTTATAAGTAAAAATAAGTAAGTTCCAATTTCAAAATTTCCCTCCACATTTTTTGCGAGTTAATTCAAAGTATTGTGTCTCACTGAAATATGGATCTGCGCCGGGAACATTTTAGAGCTATGATTTTATACGATTTCAAGTGTCGCCTGAAACCGGATGAATCGTACGATAGACTTCAAATGGCATTCATGGATGAAGGCCCTTCCAAGGCAACCGTGTATCGTTGGTATAACGAATTCAAGCGCGGTCGACCAACTTTGGGGGATGACGAAAGAAGCGGTCGCCCTTTGACGGCTGTTACCGAAGAAAACGTGCTAGCAGTGAAAAATTTAATCCAAGACAATAGGCGAATTACATATCAGGAGATTCAACACATATTGAAGATTGGATCGGGAAGCGTTCACGAGATTCTACACAGCCATCTTCGCGTGAGGAGGATAGTATCACGCTGGGTGCCGCACAACCTCACCGATGCTCAGAAGCAGGCCCGGGTGGAATGGTGCCGTGATATGCTTAACAAATTTGAAGCAGGCTCGTCTCGGCGTGTTTACGACATCGTTACAGGTGATGAGTCCTGGATTTATCAATACGACCCAGAAACCAAGCGCCAGTCGACTGTTTGGGTGTTTCAAAATGAGCCAACGCCTACCAAAGTGAAGCGATCTAGAAGCGGGGGTAAGATTTTGATCGCTAGCTTTTTTAATTTGACTGGCCACTTGGTATCAATTCCCTTACGGGATCAAAGAAGCATTAATGCCGAATGGTATACTACCAAATGTTTGCCAGAAGTTTTCTCTGTTATAAGCAACAAGCGACCAAACACAGGGCTCCGCGGGCTACTGCTCCACCACGACAATGCACCTGCGCACACCGCACTCAAAACGAGGGACTTCCTGGACAGCACGCCAGTCAAACTCCTGGGTCACCCTCCTTACAGCCCTGATCTAGCACCGTGTGACTTCTTTTTATTCCCAAAAATAAAAAATCAGCTCAAAGGGATACAATTTTCGTCGCCGGAAGATGCGCTGGCTGCGTTCGAGCAGGCTGTAAACGAGGTGTCTGCGGCGGACTGGAAAAAGTGTTTTGAAAACTGGTTTAGGCGCATGAATCTTTGTATAGAGGCTGGTGGAAAGTACTTTGAAAAGATTTGATAAAAATATATGTACGTATAGAACAATTTTTTTTAGTTTCGCAAAACTTTCTGAGTGTCCCACGTATAATCCACTCTTGTATAATATTACAAATTGTTATTTCACGAGTTGAACCAGTGTCAAGTAGGTGACTGACACTTGATGCAAGAGAACATCCACAGCAGAGACAAACTGTCTTTGTTCATCAACAGATAGTCTTTGAAACAAGTCCTAGTAAGCTTGGTCATGGTCATGCTGTTTACCTGAAAGATAGAAAATGTATTTAATGTTAACAAATCATGATTACAGTATTGTGTCATTTTTCTCTCTCGACACATGAATACTTATGCTGTCGGTTTGGTCAGTGTGGCCTTAGGAGTTTAGGTACTTATTTATTTAAATGTACCTATAAAAAATCCATGTGCCTTGTAAACGTTTGTATACCCACGGTGAAGGAAACATTGTGTGGCCTGCTACACTGCTGCTAGTATGGTGTGTGTGTGTTGTGCTATAGGCCAGCGTTGTAGACGCTGATGAGCTAATAAATAAGAGGTGAGTAGGTACTTACAAGTTTTGGTGAACGTTATTGTAGAATCACTGACAGACTGTGTAATTTCATCGTCTAAGGCTCGTTTACAGCGATAGTCGCCATTCTACTATTCTCACAAAGATTCATGGTGAACTTTTCTCCAAAAAGAATGTTACTTCCATAGATAGTTACATAGTTCATATATATTACAGTACTCTGTGGATAGTTACTTCTTTCAATTTTGAGTGCGTATTGCGTATGTTATTATTTAATTGATAAACAACAATAAAACCAATAGTCCAAAGATAATATAATCACATAGTCAAAGATGTTTTACAGGGTTACTAGATTTGAGTTTCTGAATTTTCCCCATATTCATATATTTTTTCCCAAAAATGATGATTTTCAACTTTTTTCCCCATTTTTTTTCGAACAGGAAATTTAAAAATATAAGACTATGTTTATTCAAAAACTATAAAAATATTTTATAGTGTATTGTGGATGATATTTAAAACTTTCGATATATCGTCTTCATTCAAACCCTCAATTATTTTCCCAATGACATTACACAAACTAGTACAATTTCAGTATTACATCTGTATTTTCGTTTCTCCAAATATTTCCCCAAGGATTTCATTCCCCGAAATTTCCCCAAGAACGACTTTTTTTCCCCAAAATTGCGAGTAAAACTCCCAATCTACCAACCATGGAGAAAAGAAGGGAGCGGAGGTGTTGCAAGGCAAAATCTCTTTAGAAAGAAGCGTCGCCTGAATGCGGGTGACAGGGGGACGAGGTACAGCAATGGCTCCACCTCACTATGGAAAATCCGCCCATTTTTTGTAAATCCATCTAGCGGTGAAATGAATTATTACAGCGTAACAGCACTAACAATTTTTCATTTTAGTTTGTCTACTCACCACTGTGGCGTACAAAGCACATTATTTTATTCCAGAACATTCTATGTGCGTTTTTGTGGTGAGAACATAACACTAATGAAATTGAATTTTACACAAATGACGTGGTCTTTAAAATGACTGATTAGAATTTGAAAAAAAGTAACGAAGTTGAAAAAGGTTAAAAGGGTATAATGTAAGGGTACCATATGGCACTTGCGGCTTGACCTTCAGATTACCAGTCCAGTATGAGTATTAAATAACGTCTAACTACACAACTTTTGTTTTACAACTTTACACAAAAGTACGTTAAAAACGTGCCATACATAGCGCCTAGCGCAATAAAGTATCCTCATGTAGATCACCTTGAAAATCACTCAAACCATCTTTTTAATTGTATAAACTGATTGCAAATACAACAAAAAAAAAATTGATTGACAAAATTATATATTTTATTATTTTTAACGCATTTATGCATGCGAAGCGAAATCTAACGATTTATTTAGTATTTATTTATTTATTCATACATGTATAAATTTTGCAATATCACTGTGCCCCACAAAACCGTGTTATCGGTATTTAAATAGTGGAAAAAAAAAGAAGAATCACTGTTTCTTAATAAGATATCGCTGACGTCACCCAAAGACTGGCGTACTGAGCCAGGAGTCTCAGGTTCGAATCCTGCTCGTGAGCGATTTTTTCTTTCCACTATTTAAATCATTAAAAATATATATTATAAGAAATTAGTAGAAATACCTACTTATACAAATATCCAATCTTATCCTTAGTTTATACACATTTCATTCGCGATTAAAGAATTTCATTTGTGTAAAAACTTATTCGTGTTTCTATTTTTTTGGTTTTCTTCTATTTTTAACAAGATGCGCCCTGTATTTTTACATAGTATGTGTATAACTTCATTATAGCAAACGTTAAATACCATCAGATAACAATAAAACGGGGGTTTACAAAAATCGTCAAAAATGTGTCATTTTAATTCGAAACATGAAATCGACCCTATTACTGACTATTCACCGATAGATGGCCTGATGGCCTATTTTTCTTATTTTAAATTGCTCTTATTTCATGTAATTATGTAATTTATCTATGAAATAACTAACATTTTAGAATTTAAAATGAATTAAAACAATGTGTTTATTATTTTCGTCATAATATGCATTGATAATGTAAAAACATGTTATCGGTGAGAAGTGATTAGTATGCATCTTTTCGACGACAGATGTCCCGAGCAACAATTTGGCGAAGAAACGAGAAAATGCATGTTTTAAAATTGAAAATATAAATATATGTGACTTACACATAAAATGTTATACCATCAATATGTTTTAGTTTTGATCCTGAACAATTTTTACATCCAACAACAGCGCACTTCATTGTTAAAACAAGAAAAATATTCAAAATCCTCTCAAAATCTATTTAAATCGAAGAGAACCGAACGCAGTGATGATTCACTTGAAATTAAGCTTTGCGGCTCCGCCCACTGTGACGTCATGACCAAATTGAAGGCGCATGACCAAATTGCCTTGCAGCACCTCCGCTCCCTTCTTTTCTCCATGCTACCAACCATAGATTTAATCTAAGCTACCAACCAAGTATTTTAACGTCAAACGTCACATTGACAATGATTTTGACAGATGGGTGTTTACAAAGCTAGCTTTTTGTAGTAAGTACTTTCATAATTTTATTTTTACAAACAGCCGTTATTCAGCCGTAATTAATTATTTTGTAGTAAGATTAGAACAACAAAACCATAAATACTTTCGGATATATTTTTACATCGCCTAGATATGGGTTTAAAAATGTTTCTATTTATGATACAAAAGAAAACTTCATAAACGCATCATGTAATCTCATGTAATGTAACCAATATCGATACCGTACCCGAAACCGAATCGATCGCTCAAATCGGTTGTTCTGAATAGCCCCGGAAGGTAACATACGGTACGAGTAAGATATCCAATCGAACGGATTCGGCAAGTTATCGAAATGTTCTGAATCGCACTGCAGGAGTCAAGAACATTATTTCTATCTATTGTCCTCCGTCTTCAGTTACCAGCCAGTCCGATTGGTCACAAATTTTTGGTATGTTTGATAAAGAAACAATAATTGTCGGGGATTTCAATGCGCATCATACAACATGGTCATATAAGACGGATAAACGTGGAGAATGTTTATATACCTCCTATTTTGATAAAGATTACATCTGTTTAAATAATGGAAATGACACTAGAATTAAATTGGTTAATGGGACTTTACAGCAGTCTTCACCAGACGTTTCATTTGCATCAACAGACTTAGCATTAAAACTATCTTGGCAAACTACAAATGAATCTTTAGGCAGTGATCACGTCATCATCAAAATGAAGTATGGATATGAACCTACGAAACGTTTTACTAAGCGACGTAACTTCAAGGAAGCTCGTTGGGATGAATATAATAAGAAGTCAGAATTGATTTTTACCAATTTTGGTATGTCATCTAATGTGCAAGAATGTTACGACTTATTTGTTGCAAAAGTAGATCAGTTGGCGGAAGAAACAATACCATGGATAAAGATCTGTCAAGACCCTTCTACAAAATTTGTTCCTAAGTCTTATTGGAATTCACAGCTATCTCTAGTTGTGGCGGAAAGACGCCTGGCACTTGCAAAATTGAGACGCAACCCTATCCCTGATAATTACAATCTTCTCATGACGAACATTAATAAAGCTCGCAAATCTATCATGAAAGCTCGCTCTGAGGGATGGCGAGAGTTTTGTACAAGTGTCAATACCGAAACTTCAGCATCAGAGATGTGGAGAAAAATGAAGTGGGTCAAAGGTGGATCATTTAGTAACCGTGAAGTAGACTTTCAGAAATGTAAAGAGTTGTTGCAATCTTTAACCCCGGACTTTGCGTGTGAGAAACCTCCATTATTTAAAGAAGAGACAAGAAGTGAGGTTGAAGTAGAAATTACTTTAACAGAGTTAGATAACTCTTTTAAGCGTAAAGATTCTGCCCCAGGTGTAGACAATATTTCTTATTCTATGCTTTATAACCTGTCTCTTTCTGGTAAGAAGTTTTTGTTACATATTTACAACTTAGTTTTGAGTACATCTGTAATTCCAAGGCAGTGGAGAAGTATAAGAGTGGTTCCGATTCCTAAGCCAGGTCGAGATCCGAGCGCCTCTTCTTCTTTGCGTCCTATATCTTTGATGTCCTGTCCATGTAAAATTTTCCATGGAATTTTGCTAAAACGTCTGGAATGGTATGTTGAAAAGTTACAGTTGTTTTCACCATCTACAATTGGTTTTCGAAGATCACATTCATGCTTAGATAATCTCACAAGGCTTATTACAAATATTCAAATAGGTTTTTCTAAAAATATGGCTACCATAGCTTGCTTTGTTGATATTTGTAACGCATACAATAATGTAAATATCAATCACATGATAAGTACGTTGAACAAAATTGGGATAGGGGGCAAAGTTTGTAAATATCTCTGGGGTTTTTTAAGCCAAAGATTTTTACAGATTGAGAGTGGTTATAATAGTTCTGTTAGACAAACCAGTATTGGCTTAGCACAGGGCGACCCATTATCCCCTCTTCTATTCAATATTGTTACCATGGAAATTTGCAAAATAATTTCATCTGTTAAAATTTCCCAGTATGCTGACGATTTTGTCCTGTACATTTCGTCTAATAAACATAATTTAGATTCGGCTCTTTGTCATTTAAGCACTGCCATTAAAATTATTGTGGAACATCTAGGAGAAATTGGGTTGTCTCTGTCTGAGTCAAAAACGTATATGTGTTTGTTTAATAGATCAAGAATTATGCCAAATATTCATTTTACAATAAATGACAAAGTTGTTAAGGTCATTGATAAAATTAAGTATTTAGGGCTGTGGCTAGATTCTTCGCTAAAATGGGGCGCACACATAAAAGAAATTTGTGAAAAGGTATATAAACATCTGAATATTTTAAAAATTTTAGCCGGAAAGTCATGGGGTGTCCATCCTAAGCATTTGCGAAGGTTGTATATTTCCCTTGTTAGGAGCAGAATCGATTACGCGAGTTTTTTATACGGGAACAGTGTTAAAACACACTTGAATAAACTAGATATTGTACAAAACCGTGCTATGCGAATTTGTGGTTTTATCCGTTCCACACCGATTTGTGTAATGGAGAGCGAACTTTGTCTGCCTCCGTTGTCTGTGAGAAGAAATTGGCTAGCTTGTAGGTACTGGTTGAGGGTAAGCTCATTTACCAACAATGAAACAGTGAGTTTGTTGGAATCTTTATCCAGTTTGTGTGAAAACATTTACTGGCGAAACAAGAAAATTCCAATTTTGATTGGTATTTTTCAAAAATTTAAGGATGATATTGTGCATAAATCTCCTATTCTGGAGATGTATTGTGTTGGTACATGGGTTTCGAATATAAATGTGAGAGATATTATTAACTGCGATATTGATCAGTTGAATATGCCAAAACGACATACTAGTGTAACTAATTTAAGAATGTTGATTACTACTATGTTAGCTTCTAGGTATGATAAATATTATTATGTATTTACTGATGGATCAAAAGATTCACACGGTGTCGGAGCAGCATTTTTTGATTCACAGACACATTCTTGTCTGAAATTTAAGCTGTGCAATAATGCCTGTATTATGAGAGCTGAGTTGACAGCGATTACAGAAGCTCTGTCATATGTTCTCTCCCTGGCATACAAAAATGTAGTAATAATAACAGATTCAAAGAGTGCTCTTCAACATCTAGTTCGGTGCGTCACGGGAACTCGAGGCATGCCGATAGCATACGAGGCTCTTAGAAAATTACATTTGTTACAGCTGAAATTTGTAAATATAAAGCTTCAGTGGATAACTTCCCACGTAGGAATTATTGGGAACGATATTGCTGATAAACTTGCCGTAGAAGCAATTACAGATGGTATTGACATCCCGAGTGAACCCTATTCCACAGAACTGATTCCAAGCGTGAAGAAATTTTGCCTTAGTCTTTGGAAACATCATTACGAAATTATTACTGCGGAAAAGGGTCTGTGGTATAGGACAATTCACGAGGAGTTATCTCAGATTCCGTGGTTTGATGTTGCCAATCTCCCCAGAGAACTGATTGTTTTAGCGTTGAGGATAAGATCTGGGCACATTCCATCCAATAGTTTTTTACATTTAGTTGGTGTTAATCATTCTCCTTTTTGTGTCACATGCTCTAATAAAGTCGAGGATATATATCACCTCTTGGTCGAGTGCGATGCATACGCCGATATTAGGTATTTATTATATAGTTGTATTGGTACAGATTTTTACAATGGTGGAATTAACATCATTCTACGCCAACCTTTATCTAAAAATGCAGTGGCTGTATATAAATTCATAAAAGAAGTTTTTTTAAGAAGGTCCGAGGATATATGTTGATATTATTTATTGTACATAGTATAGTTTTGTATATTTTTTAATGTAACAATAATATGAGGTACCTATGAGGCTGGCATAGTCACCGCGGTGTACTAAAGCCTCAAAAAAAAAAAAGAATAAAAAAAAAAAAAAAGTTATCTGTTCGAGGAATAGGTACTGCTTGTTCGTCAGAATTTTGGAAATAGTACACGTTAGTTTGCTAGGTTTTCGAGACTAAAGTTCTTGATACCATTAATAGGTTCTAGGTACTTTATGTAAAGGTCCTAGGTGTATAAGTAAACTCGTCTATTGTAATATTTTCAGGTTGACTGTACCAGTCTCCCAGAATGACCGATGAAAAGGAACTTATTAAAAAACGCGGTAGCATAAAAGGCCGTTTGACTGCGTTTGCCAATCATTTATCCACATTGAGTACCACCGCGCTCAGTTCCTCGGAAGCCAGGGAGTTACAATTACGTATCGGTAAGATAGAATTGTTGTATGATCGTTACGATGAGGTACAGTCAAAATTAGAGTGTATGGCGGACAACATAGACCTACGGTTATCTGAACGAACAGACTTTGAGTCGCAGTATTATCAAATACTGGCGAATGCTCAGGAGATTTCAGACAATTATAGAAAGGAACAGGATAAATTTGAAACCGCATCAAATTCGCGCTCTAATCATAAGCTTGTTAAATTGCCCACTATTCAACTGCCGAAGTTCAGTGGCTCATATGAACGATGGCTTGAGTTTCATGACATCTTCTCAAGTTTGATTCACAATAATGATAAGATTGATGAAATCAATAAGTTTCACTACTTGAGGGCGTCTTTAGAGGGTTCCGCTGCTGTGGTAATTCAGTCTATTGAGTTTTCCGCGCTTAACTATTCCGTGGCATGGAAACTCTTATGTGAACGGTTTGACAACAAACGGCTGTTAATACAGAATCATGTCGCATCTCTATTCAACATAGAATCGTTCACAAAAGAGTCATCCGTTGCTTTAAAACGCATGACTGACCAGTTAATTAAGAATTTACGTTCTCTGGAATCTTTAGGTGAATCAGTGGAGCATTGGGACACTCTACTTATTTATATCGTCACACGTAAGTTGGATGCGAAAACGTACCGCGAATGGGAGGAACATAAGGGCAGTTTAGACAATAGTAAGTCAATTAATCTTACATCTTTCCTAGAGTTTATGCGTAACAGGGCGGATTTATTAGAGACATTAGAAATGTCACAAAGTAAAACAGATAGAAAGGAAAATTATCATGCGACTAAAATAAAGGCTTTGGTATCCGTTCAGAATAGTAACGACCAAAGCAATTTCAATGCATCATCCATGAAGCCTTGTCCTAATTGCAATGATGAACATTATCTGAACAATTGTTCTAGCTTTCTTGCATTAAGTAGTCATGCTCGATATAAATTATTGCCGAAGTTTAAGATCTGTTATAATTGTTTTCGTAGTGGTCATTACGCCAACACCTGTAAAAAATCAGGATGCAACATTTGCAAGCGCAAACACCACACACTCATACATTTAAATGAAGGTGTGAAAAAGGTGTTGACCACATCGACGCATTCTGATAGCGATAATAGTAGCAACACAAATAAATCAATTCAGCCTGCTAACGCTACAGATTCTCAAGAGTCCCAGCATCTCACTCACGGGTAGTATCACTACATGCGAGAAGTCAAGGGACGTTTTATTATCAACTGCATTAGTAAAATTATATGATAGTGATAATCGCGAGATCATTGCCCGCGCCGTACTCGACAGCGGGAGCACTTCGAGTCTCATGACCGAAAGATTGCATAATAGTAGTTTATGAAACTGTTGCATAACAGGGGTTATTAAAACACGAGTGTGAGTTTAAAAACCGAGCCGTAGGCGAGGTTTTTAATAGTATCACACGAGTGTTTTAATACCTAGTTATGTCAGTCATACAATACTTTATCTAAACTCATACAATTTTAAATAAAATACCACAGTCAAAATCTTGGTAACAAATTCAATCCAAAGCCAAATCCAGTAGGCCATGGCGCGCGGCCGCGCACACGCCGCGCACGCGCGCTGGCGCACGTCAACACAGATAATAAAATATAGTCTGGCGAAAACATTATAATCGGAACTAATTTTCTATCCTTGTCAGGATTCCGTCAATCTGTGTTTCATCATACAAAAAATATGCCTGTAAACACTTAAAAATAATTAAAAGCAATTATGACAATCCAAAGTTCTGCCAAAAACACGATTTTAAACGATAACATTATTTAATGTATGACTAGTGGCGCCACCCTGAATTTTGTGTACTCTTTGGTGCCAAACTGTACGACTGCTAAAAAAAGGTTTGAAAACTCCTTGGTTGGGTCGAAGTGGCATTAAAAACTCCTTAGTTGGGCTGAAGTGTGCGGTTATGGAAAAAAAATTAAATTACCGCATTGTTTTGTTCAACAAACTGTAACGTAATGAATTTTTTTAAATTCATTACAGGTGCATGTGGGTAAAGTATGTCATTATGACATTACTTTCGAGTTCATAATTCGAATTTTACGATACGAGTGTAGATAAACAATTAAATTTACCAGCTAATCGAGTAAATGGGTCAGTTATAGGCATTAATAACTTAATAACGCGTGTTAGCACAATGTATCGACTTTATCACGTTAATTCCATATTAAAAATAATATTATTCTATATTAAAATATTTAGTTCCAAATGCACTGATGATGACAATCAAGACCGATTTATGCGTCTTCGGCATCTTAAAGAAGTTTGCCCTTAGTCATCACAGTATTTCCTTGAAGGAAAATTATGTAAGGAACCCATTGATGTTGAGAACTCAACTCGCCTCGAAGACGAACAGTCCTGCGTTAGAATCCCATTAAAATCAATACACTACGTGTTAGAAGATTCTTACCAGTAAACAAAGAATTGTTTTCTTTCATTGACCTCAGAATTTAAAATCGACAACTGTCATGTTCCACCTGGTGAGAATCCGAGAGCTTACATCTCACGGTGTCAATGTTATTTATTTTAGAATGTCATAATTTATGGTGGCAGGTTCCAGATTGTGATGTATCACACTTGCCCATAAATCCAAGTACTTTATAAGATTGTCCGGAACTTTAAAGTTTCATTACTAATTTTCTTATTTTAACCCACCACGAACTTATGATTTTCAGTGGCTTTTCTTGTTCTCGTGTTTTGTAAATATGTATATTAAAGAAAGGGATCCAACTGAAAACTATTTTCTTAATGACGATATGCATGTATTATTATTTTCAATGTCGCTAATGTAACCCTTTCTTAAATGTACATAACAATTAATTAAAAATCAAGTTTTGCCTAAGAAAAGCCCATTAAATCAATTCATATTTATTTAGATAAAAATTGTTAATTCGTGTTGTAGGTTTATATTTATTTATTTTTTATTCGTTAGTTCAAAAGCGTCCTATTTTATAAACTACAGTCCACTCGTCATCTAATAAAGTGAATATTTTAATTTAATTCACGTATGCTGGCCATTGACCAATCAGTTGTCTTAATCTAACTCAAATGTTTGCGTCAATGTATGCGATGCAGTTGCAATAAGTGCAAAATATTTGCCCCGCTGATGGGAAAATTTACCACAGCAGCGACTCATCCCTAGAGGTACCCTATTTCAAAGAATGTCGACGTCAAAGAATGTTGATCAGTTGCTTGTGCTAATCGCTCAGGGCTCGGTTGTTGGCTCATCTAATAGTACATTGTCATTTTTCATATGTTTCAGTACTAAGGCTATACATTTAGAATTAGTGAGTGATTTAACAAGCAATAAATACATCTTAAAGTTAAGATGATTTATTTCACGTAGGGGAAAACCCAGTCATAATTATTCTAATCACGGTACCTCATTTGTTAGCGCATACAATGAACTATCAAAGATTCTGAAAAATTATTGTCATTCTTTGTCTGCAAATTCGGCTCATGATAGAGTTAATTTCCATTTCACACCAGCCTATTCTCCGCATTCTGGAGGTTTCTGGAAGGCTGGTATTAAGTCAACGAAGCACTATTTAACGTGAGTGTTGGGTAATAGTAATGTAACATTCGAGGAGCTGAATACTACGTTGGTGAAAAGTTGGTCAAATTGTGGTGATACTACTCTCGGCCACTCGCTCCTCTCTCAGCGTATCCAGAAGACACACCACTTACGCACGGCCACTACTTAATTGGCCGGCCTCTCACAGCCTTACCTGAAAAAGACGGCTAATGGTGTGGTGAGAAGATCTTTTAGCAGGATTTGTCCACTTCCAAAAAATGATGTTTCGAGTTGAAAGACGAGCTTTCAACGCGCGGGGGCATGTTGGAGCAATATCCGTACCAAGGAGTATTATCCAAACCAACCTAGGCTGGAAAGACATATGTGTCAGTGCCTACTTTTTTATATTGATTTGTTCTTGTTTTTTCATCTTTTGACAAGCTCTCGCTATTATAAATGACTCTTATTCATTATAACTAAATAGTTTTTTTTTACTTAACTTTACCTGCCCCGCACAATTAAATTAATTGGGCATTTTTCCTGCGACCATATTTTTGTTATTTCTAACATCTAACATGTTATTCTAACAAAATAACAAGTTAGCTTGGCTTAGCTGTTTGGCTACATTTGATTGGCAAGCAAAATGTTAACATGTTTTGTTAGATTTTGGTCGCAGGAGACACGACTCACACGGCTTCAAGCTAACAACATAACCTTAAAAATATAGGTTTGTTTAGTGAAATTATTTAGATGGAACATAGTGATAGATATTGCAATGAGTTGTTACTCACATCGAAATGATCTTCACAAAAAATATATTTGATTTCGCCGACACATCTTCGACATTCAGTCGAGCAAGTTCCAACCACTTTTTTCGCAATTCTGTTTTTACAGGCACATGTATAAACAGTTTTGTGGGTGTTTTGATTGTAGTATTCTCGCAATAAGGCACGGAACAGCACTGTTAATAGTTTTTCACATTAATAATTGAATAAACGTAAAAATCTAACTTCGCTACAAAATGACAATACTTGCTTTGTTTGTTTATTGAACCACAGATCACTATAGTGTCACAGAGTAAATAGTGTAGCGTAATGAACAATGACGTCATAGTGTCACGTGATCAGATTGCCGCGTTTTTGTGGTATGATTTTTATTTAAATGATTATATATTTTTTAAATATATTTAGAGCTAAAATAAAATAATTATATTAAATTTACGGACTTATTTTATCCAAATAAAAAGTTTAAAAATATATTTGAAAAATAGTCCACTCCCGGATTGTAGGGACCGCTTCCAATTTCTCACTCACTTCTCTAAATGAAAAAGTATAGAGAGAGAAAATAGAGTTAAGATTTTCGAGGAAACAATACAAATGATCTTAGATAGCCCAAATAATAATAATAAATATAAATAATAAATATTTTTGGGACATGTTTACACATCACCATCTAGTCCCAAACTAAGCAATGGATATAACACTTACATACAATTTTTTTTGTAAATACATACTTATAATACATAAGAAACACCCAGACAAACACAAACACTCATGTTCATCACACAAATATTTGTGACCTGCGGGAATCGAACCCACAAAACCTCGTGATCAGCAGTCCGACACTCGAACCACTATACCACAGAGGTCGTCAAATAGAAGAATATTGAGTAAAACTATGTCAACTAACCTTTTAGACGGACAACTTTGTATTCCCAATAACGGTGGTAAACTTTCTTCTGCACCCTTTTCAGGCGATGGTATATCTTTTATCTCTTTTTGAGGAGCAGGCACATCTAGTGTTACGTCAGAGAATTCAGTCTGCAAGTTCAAAATGTCCTTCAATTTGTAATCAGTTATATCCAGATTTTTCGTTTGTTGTAATCTTAGAGCCCTTTTACGAACATTGCTTTTGGACTTGGCCTGATTCTCGACTAATATTTCTCCATCTTTGCTTTTATCAGCTTTTGAATAATCAGTTTGACATTGTTTCTTTCGTAAGTTGTATTTATGATTTTCCTTCTCTTGTTGTTCTGTGTTTTCGTTAACTTCTGATACTAGCAAATCGAATTCAGTAGCTCTAGGAACAGTTATGTCTTTGTAAATTTTTTCGAATTCATCCATTGTATTGTCTCCTTCGGCTTGAGTTTCGTTCATAGTCTTACCTGGTTCATCAATAGATGATGCAGGTTCTAATTTAGTTTTTAGATAATCTGATTCTTCAACTGATGATATTGGTTGGTTGAATTGTGTTTCGTCTTCTTCTACTCTTTCTTCATTATCTGTATCAATTGTAGAATCTTCCGTACTTTCATCATTTTCGTCATGAGTTATTTCATTATCATATATCGTATTTCCATAGCTCTTCAAACTATAATCACATTTATTTTGAGATATTGATCTGTTGTTATTAAATTTAGGTTCCAAGCTGTCATTTATTTGATCTGTTTCTTCGTCTGATTCCTGTTCGCTACTATCCGAGAGTAGCGTAACATTTTCGTGCATTGGCACAGAATCTTCAATAACCTTTTCTGTAACAAAAAAGTTTATTTCTGAGATACTTTCAATCCGACTATTATAGATTTTTGACAGCATCTACTATGTCACTTAGAGAAGACGCATTGAGTGGTCGCCTAAAGGATGTTACTTATGCATGTGTATAAATTTCATGTTGTAACTACCAATATGATGTTTTGCTAACCATTTATCTTTGCTATACAAGCACGCAATTCCTTTACATCCTTTTCGGCTTGCACCCTCGCCAGATGTTCAGCCGCTAATTTCTCCTGGAAACAATAACATTGTTTTAATGTGTTTACAACCACTTAACTGCAATTTAAATATTACAAAAAGTTGTTTGGATTAATATTATTATATTCTTACCTCTAACTCTGCATTGTCCATGACAAGTTGTGTTATCTGGAATAGAAAATAATACTGTTATTATTGTTAAATTATAAGACGAAATGCAAACCAAAGCAAGGCAATCCAAATAAACTATGGATGGATTGCGTGACGGGTCCTACGCATATTAATGCAAGTGCAAAAACACAATTTGACAGGAGAGCATTTTAATGATTCTAAAACCCTTATAAATGCTACTACAGTACGCGCAACATAACTTTGCCACTCTGATACCAGGCTTTGCGCAGGACCGCGCATGTACAGTAGCGTAATAAGTGTGAGCAGGACATAAGAATGCATCGAACATTAACGAACGACTAAGACAGCGAGAACATACGTTCCCCCGGCATCTTGCCACTCAGATGAACAACCTATCAGTCTTGCCACCATTAACGCGCATGCGGGCTACTGGTTTAGTTACAAAATTGACTACTGCGCAGCCACCTGTTTCTCACTTAACAGCGGCACAGTTATATTACACGTACTGTACTTACATTTGTTTACAACTTTGTATCTCCGATATAACTGAAAGATTTAAATAGTACAAAATATAGGATATTTTAAGGAGAATAGTGTTTCAAGAGCAGATTTCAGGTTTTTGTGGGTTGCACCAGTATATGTAGGCCTATTATAGTTGGGAAGGAAATGACCACTGAGATGACGGCTGATAGAGATGTATGGAAGAAGAAGACACGCTGTGTCGACTACAAATACATTGGAATAAGGATAGGTGCAGCAACTCCTGAAAGCCAATTCTCGTATTAAAAACGTTCAAAATATGGTTTCCAACTAATCTCAATGCTTTAAATCTCAAGCTCCTGACAGTAATGTTCAAGTTTGCCGTTTATTTGTGACACTTAGGTCATTAATGTCACCAATAAACGGCAACCAGAAACATCTACTATCAAGAGATTGGGATTTAAAGCATTGAGATTACTTTGGAACTATAATTTGAAGGTTTTTTTTATTTTATATTATGTGTAATATTTATTAATTACGAGAATTTGCCTTCTGAATACATTTATGAGTGATTGCAATTTGAATAACTTGTTTACTTTTTTCAGCAAGTGATGCGGCGACGAGCTAGCATCGGTGGACGGCGACGAGCTAGCGGCGGTGGACGGCGACGAGCTAGCGGCGGTGGACGGCGCCGGCACATTGGCGAGCCTGCTTTCATATTCTTCCTGCATATCCTCCATCTTTAATAAAGGAAAGAGTTTTATATACTACACAATAAATTAACATTTTCAGATCACATAGACTTTGTTAGCACGAAAGCTTATAAGAATTTGGGATTCGTTCTTAGGTCGTGTAAATTAAACCCGGACTCCTAAACTCAGACTAAGCGGGCGATGCGCGGACAACTTGAATTGGGCGAAGTTTTGGTGGTGACACGAATCGGACTAACTTGCCGTAACTATTTCTTTGTGATCAAAGCTGTAAACGCACCAAAGATTATTTGTTTTTTTATTTTATTTTTATAGTATAGCATGGCGAAACGAGCTAAAGGCCCACCTGATGTTAAGCGGTTACCTTTGCCCATGACAACTTCAATACCACCTAGGCTGTTGCCTAAATGGTACCACAAGTTCGCCAAACTGAGACATGAAGATGGAAAGTCTCATGTGATTGTAATTTCACCGGCACCCGTACCCTTCAGACCGAAACACAGCAATGCAAGCATCACTATTTGGCGGAGAAGTAGGCATGGTATACAGAAGAAATCCTTATATAGTATTAAAATGTGCTTATTTAAAAAAAGCAGTAAGTAGAAACAAGAATGCTGCCCTCACATTGTAACGCTTCTAGCTATGCCTCGTAGTAATGTTTGGTGAGATCCTTGGCTTCCTTCAGCTCCGCAAGGTTTTGGCGGTCTTTTACTGGCGCTCGTCCATGGAAGCTACTGATACACCAATACAACAGTAGCGCAGAACACTGCTTACCTGACTTCGTAAAACCTCGAGTTGAAAGTCGTAGTACTTTTTGGTGAAATCCTTGGCTTCCTCTACGAGTTCCCGCATGGTGTTGCCGGTCTCCTGCTGCTTTTCGTCTATGGAAGCCATCAGCTCTTTATTGCGGGCTTGCATTCTGGGAAATAATTAAAAAACAAGACTTAGAAAGGGACCTCAATATTGCTCGGGGGCCGTAGTATTAGAGCTATAGTTCCGGTGCAAGGATTTTATTTTTGAAATAAAACTTCTTGAGGCACACTTGACTTGTGGGTAAGCTGGTGAATGCGTTATGAAAAGTGAGGCGAACGGAGGGGGTAGTGTGGGACGCGGGGAGCGAGGCGCGGTACGGCCGGCCACGACACATCGCCGACAGATGTACCGCCATTCCTTTGTTCTCATTCACAGACCAGGAAGCCTCAAGACGCCGCATAAACAAAGTTTTGCATGAGAACACAGTCGTAAAATGTTGGCGGGGGCCGGGGGGCGGACGGCGCGTTATGATTGGTCGGCTCAAAAGTTCGGTGGTATGATTCCGTATGATTGGTGCCGCTCGCTGACGGACTGACGTCCTGATTGGCGGCGAGGCGTATGATATGCAGTGCTACTGCATATGCGTTGTGACCGGGGGTGTCCGGCTAATAGGCGTCTAGAGGCTTACTGGTCTGTGTTCTCATTGAAATAGTATTGAGAGAGATATAAGTTAGTGAAGTTTTACTTCAGTCGTGTGCTCTGAAGCACACTTGTTTTATTTTATTTAACTTTGTTTGGGAAACAAACATAATGGTACAGTACGACGCAAAAAATAGTGCGCGTCGTCAATCTTCATTCGTGCAGACACGAAAAGACGATCGAAGAAAACACCCGAGGTATTAAAAAATATAATCAACCTTATGCAATGCCCATAAGGTGTTAAAATTGATTGCCGTGATTTCTTTTTTTATTTCGCTCACAAGCTTTCGTACTCTAGCGGCAGCGGCTGAGACTTTTGGCGCGCAGAATGGTGTTTTGTGATTGGTTAACCAATTTCCCGCATATTTAAATTGTGTCATCTGCGTAGGTACGGTGGGTCATATAAAATGTGTACTACTGTACACAAATTGGTAAAACAATATCCAGAAACAGTTTCCTCAGATTATCGGGATGGTGCTATACGTTCTATGTAGCTCTTTGACTAACCTCGACGTTTCGGTCAAGTTGCATTGGCCGTGGTCACGAGCAGACAAGTCCCGTAAACTTAGTTCAATATGAGTGAAATTCGCGAAAGTCTAAAAACTTCTATGTAGCTCTGTCTCGTAACGGAACAACGATAACTCTGTTCATGGCCCCTGGCTCTAAACTAACTTGCAAGAGTTGTAGCAGACGGGTCGACAAATTATCAAGCTAAATACAACAAGTTGATCTGTATTCGTGCCATATTTAAGGAGGTGATTATACCACTGATACTGAACACAAATCGATAAAAAAATCAATACCAATTTTTTTAATTTTTTATATACATATTTGTAAACAAACAAATTCCCCCCGTGTGTCGCGTACGACACAAAAACGATGCGTGCGACACCATCAAAACAATTTGCAGGTATTTCCACCCTTTGACAATGCCGCCGATGACTTATTTTCCGAGTCGTTCGGGATTTATTCTCACCCTCGCTTGGTTTCTAAGCGAAAATTTAGGTATTAAATAATCGTAGAATTTTGGAAGTATTTTTAGTTGACTAAGGACATTATTTATTATCAGATCTAGAAATATGGCACGATTACAGATCAACATCTTGTAGAGACTTACAAAAAGAGGGATGTAATTATACTCACTGTACTAGTTCAAAGTTGAGTCTTTCAACATCGGCTCTTAACTTCATGAATTCTTCGTTGCTGAAGGTGATGGTCGTTTCCCGAGTGCTGCTCTCCATTGTCGTAGCGAATATAGTGTTGTTGACCTCTGCAAGAAACAATAATATACTAACTATGTCTTGACTACATCTAAAAACCTACATTGGCATTTTTCAAAGATTATTTTATTTGCTAGCTGACGCCCGCGCTCGTTCCGGGTGGCGAGAGAGGCTGGTGCAATTCTTTACGTCCGGGAGACGTAAAGAACTGCACCAGCCTCTCTCTTCTCATGGGTGTCGTAAAAGGCGACGAGGGATTCACCAGAGGATGGGCAGCAGCGTTCTCCGATTATTTATCCAACCAACTGCGATCGCCAACCCGTTTGTCTAGCGTGGCGAGCAGGCAGAGGTGCAATGGTACACCCACATTTCACCAGTTATGTTATAGTCCCATTTAATAGGGGGCGAGCCTATTGCCACTGACCGGGCACAAATCCAGACTCCGGGCTGCTACTGAGAATTTCCTAATGGAAAAACCCAATAACACTTTGCCCGACCCGGGAATCGAACCCAGGACCTCACGCTCAGCAGTCGCGCTTGCAACCACTAGACCAACGAGGCAGTCAACATTAGTCATTACATTGAACTAGACTGAACTAAACTAAACTGGACCAAACTTGACCAAACTGGACTGGACTGGACCGAACTGATAATAATATGAGAATATGCTTGTACTCACGTATATCTCGAGCAACAACTGCCAAGCCGAGGACATGTTTAGTTTCATGCGCGTATTGAGGCGACGGATTCAGAGTCACGACTATACTGATTGATTCGCCTTTCGCGCGTGATAGAGCCGTGCCGAGTAGGCGGGTCAGTTTTGATTCCCTGGAAGATAAAGTACATAATAATAATAATATTGATTTACAAAATGTTACACCATAAGCCTTGAGTGGCTTGAAAGGAAATTCATGACGCTTTTTTAATTCAATGTTGCAGGAATCAACCCTCGAAACGAATTTAGCGAAATATTTAGAAATTCAGTAACTCGTTGATGCGATCACTGCTCAGTGATCGTGTCACTGCTCGAAAAACGGCCCCATAAAAACTGTACAATAATCAGTCGCGTGCAGTTTCACTCTCAGTCGCTTCACGACAGCGCTAGCGATGAGTGGTCAAGATGCTACAATGTGTAGAAAATAATAATAAAAACTATACTCCAAATGTGCAAAGAAACGATGGCGTACTTGTCGTTGTCGTAAACATAATTACTAGTAGAAGTTTTTAAACTTTCGCGAATTTCACTCATATTGAACTAAGTTTTCGGGACTAGTCGCGTACAATTAAATCAAAATATAACAAACATTTTGACAAACCTCGACGACCTAGTCTGCTCGTGACCACGGCCAATGCAACTTGACCGAAACGGTCTCTTCGGTTCCTTGAGGGTTTGACATGGTCCTTCGAGCCGGATGTGTTAGGGCTGGTCCAGCCATTCATTCAGGTGCGTTCCATTTACGTATATTACACGTGCGGAACAGTATGTTACCTGTAGGGCACCATGGTGTCGGCGCCGCTCCTCTGCTTGGAGCGCAGCATGTGCAGGCAGCGCTCCAGCACGTGCAGCGACGAGTTGATGGCGCGCGACTCCGCCATGCGCGCGCCCGTGTTGCGCGTGGAACAGTATGTTACCTGTAGGGCACCATGGTGTCGGCGCCGCTCCTCTGCTTGGAGCGCAGCATGTGCAGGCAGCGCTCCAGCACGTGCAGCGACGTGTTGATGGCGCGCGACTCCACCATGCGCGCGCCCGTGTTGTGCGTGGCGCGTGCGCGCTCGCAGCCCGCCAGGTCGCACAGCCGCACCGCCGCCGTGCGCACAGAGCCCGAACCTGCCGGCAGTGTCAGCACTGTAGCACACCTCGGACACTCAATACAATATGAACGCTAGCACCACCTACATACACAAAATTACGTCTGTACACGAACACACACACACACGTGTAGGTTAGGGATGCTCGCCGCTCATAATGCCGACTGGGTTCCAAGCGCTTCTCAGTAATTTTCAGAGATGGCGTGCTTGTAAAGCGACTGGCAATTGACGTCTATTGCAATATTGCAGTCCAATTGCCGCGGGCGCGTGCGGCGTGCGAGCTAGGAATCTTAAATTGGCGGGGGGCGGTGAGTGGCCGTTCTGTTCGTAGTACCACAGTCTAAGGAACTCTCAGTCGTCCAACGGACACGTCTAGACAGAGCAATCGTGTGGGTGTAAGGGATGAGAGAGAGGAGGGTGCTAGCCCCAACTGCCATACATCTCGTTTGGGAATTTTTGACGAATTTTGTTGTTAAGTATTTCGTTTAAAATTGTTTATATTCCGGGGTGCTGGATTACGAATACAACATCTGTTTCGACGTCCAAGATGGCCGACGCGATTTTTATATATAAAATTAATACGTATCGTTTTTGAGGTTTTCGGGGGAGCAGATTACGAATATAGCATCTATTTCGAGATCCAAGATGGCGGACGCGACTTCTTAAATAAAATAAATATGGGTATCGGTTTCGAGGTTTTCGGGGGTGCTGATTACGAATATAAGATCTATTTCGAGATTCAAGATGGCGGACGCGACTTTTAAAATAAAATAAATATGGGTATCATTTTCGAGGTTGTCGGGGGTGCTGATTACGAATATAACATCTACTTTGATATCCAAGATGGCGGACGCGACTTTTTAAATAAAATCAATATGGGTATCGTTTTCAAGGTTTTCGGGGGTGCTGATTACGAATATAAGATCAATTTCGAGATTCAAGATGGCGGACGTGACTTTTAAAATAAAATCAATATGGGTATCGATTTCGAGGTTTCCCGGGGTGCTGATTACGAATATAACATCTATTTTGAGATCCAAGATGATCTACGTGATTTTAAAATAAAAACAATGTGGCCATCAGAAGTTTTGAGCATTTATTTCTCTAGAGCTCATCGAGCCCTTTCATTTGAGTACCTACACGATGGGTCTAAGATCTTTAGTGTAGGAAATATGGCTATCAGAAGATTTGACCATTTATTTCTCTAGAGCTCATCAAGCCCTTTCATTTAAGTACCAACACGATGGGTCTAAAAGCTCAAGTTTAGGATATATTTATATGGGTAAACACGATGGGTCTAGGTGCTTTAGGAGATAATAATAATTATAGCCATCAGAAGTTCAGTCCAGTTCAGTTCAGTCTAGTTCAGTTCAGTCAAGTTCAGTCAGTTTCAGTCAAGTTCAGTCAGTTTAGTTGAGTTGAGTCAAGTTGAGTCTAGTTGAGTCGTCGAGTGAAGTCGAGATGAGTCGTGTTGAATCGAGTTGAGTCGAGTGGAGTTGAGTTGAATCGAGGTGGGTCTATTTGAGTAGAGGTGAGTCGTGTTGAGTCGAGTTGAGTAGAGTTGAGTCGAGTTGAGTCGAGGTGAGTCAAGTTGAGTCGAGTTAAGTTTAGTTGAGTCGAGTTGAGTCGACTGGAGTCGAGTGGAGTTGAGTCGAGATGATACAAGTTGTGTCGAGTTGAGTCCAGTTGAGTCGACTGGAGTTGAGTTGTTTCGAGTTTAGTCGAGATGAGTCAAGCTGAGTCGAGTGGAGTCGATTTGAGTCGAGCTAAGTCAAGCTGAGTCAAATTCAATCAAGCTCAGTCATGTTCAATTTAGTCCAGTCAACTTTAGTTCAGTTCAGCCCAATTCAGTTCAGTTTAGTTCAGTTCATTCTAGTCCAGTTGCAAAGGCGTAGAAGCTTCGTATCTGTCGGGCGTTACCCGACGCACGTCACGATTTTTTCTTTCTTTCTTAAAACCCATACCAGTTTTTAAGTATGATCATCATATTTCAATCAAAAAATGTTTCATCAAAATCGGTCCAGTAGTTTTAGCGTGATGCTCGAACAAACAAACAAACATTTACAGTTTTATAATATTTAGGATAATAAATAAAATGTTTATGTAAATATTTATTATTATTACCAATAGGTGAATACCTACTACCTAATAAAATAAATGTGACAACCCTGCGGTATGACGTAATGTCTAGACAGAAGCGGCATTTCCCGCAACTTCAAAGGCGATGGAAAGTAGTAGGTAGGTAGGTAGTAGTTTCTGGTAGTTTTAATTACGCTGTGGTAGTACTATTAGGTATTCTGTGACTGTAGTCCGCCAACTCTGTGTGTGGCTATGTGCGTCAGGGTACAGATAAAAAGGGTGATGGTGGCGGTAATGGGGGTGCATAAAAAGAGCCTCCACAAGTCATCATTCATCATTTCAGCCGAAAGACGTCCACTAATGGACACAGGCCTCCCCCAAAGAGGGGATATGCCATAATCGCCACGCTTCGCAGGCGGGTTGGCGATCGCAGTTGGTTGGTTAAATACTCACGAGAATGCTGCTGCCCATCCTCTGGTGGTGGTGGCCTATGTCCAGCAGTGGACATCTTTCGGCTGATGATCCTCTGGTGAATCCCTTAGTCGCCTTTTACGACACTCATGTGAAACTACTCTCCACAAGTGAGTCAATAATATTATAGATATTGAATTGATTGTTCGGCTCACCCTGAGCAGTCCGCCCTACTACATCAACCATCATCATCATCATTTCAACCGAAAGACGTCCACTGCTGGACATAGGCCTCCCCCAAGCATCGCCACAACGACCGGTCCTGTGCCTTCCGCATCCAGCGGATTCAACCATAATAAATAAATATAATAAATATTTTTGGGACATTTTTACACATCACCATCTAGTCCCAAACTAAGCAGAGCTTGTACTATGAGTACTAGACGTGGGCGCCGCGTTGAAAAATGTCGGCGGCGGCGTGCTGAAGAGTCGGCGGCGGCGTAGCGCCGGCGGCGTGGGATTTTTAAAGAAAATTTTACAGAGTATTAAATCTACTACGCTTTGCACTTTGCAAAGCTGTCTTGGGTAATTGACGACAGATAGGCGACAGGAGTGCAATTCTCGGCGTGCTGAATCAGAAAATCTGTTGAGGCTACTGGTCCTTTTCGATACTTCTGGAAGGAATGGCAGTTAGTTGGGCCGGTGCATCCTGAGCACTGGCAGTAACTCTTCTACGGGGAACCTATTGTTCGTGGTGAATATTCTGACACGAGGGGTGGATCTGGGCCAGTGGAGAGAAACGAACGGGAACGGGGTGGGACGAGAAACCTCATCCTCGCCCTCTGGCACCTCAGCACAATGTAAGAACAGGGATGGACTCGGTTACCCTGCCACTGGACTGGGTAGCCAGTAAACCTTCTCGTGTGCCTGACGGATGCTGGTCCTTCTCGATAAGTCTGGAGCGAACAGCAGTTGTCCGGCCGGTGCACCCTGGGCACGGGCAATAACTCTTCTTTGGACCGGGGGATCTTATTGCCCGTGATGAATATTCTGGCACGGGAGGGAGTCGATCTGGGCCAATGGGGCGTCACTTCGCGTGTCCGTCTGAAGTTAGCACAGGGTACAGTGGAGGATGAGGGATGAGGAAGAAAACCTCTATATAAAATTACGGGAGGATAATAGGGCCTGCGGGAAGCGGACTCGAGGTAGTAGAGGTAGTCAGCCAAAGGTAGTTGGAGGAACACCGTGGTGGTTTTAGTCGGTAAGAGCCCTACACTGGCTCCGCCGTCGCTGGGCGGAATGCGTCCACGAGGGTTTCGCCACGGCAAGAAAAAGGGAGAAGATGTTTGCAATGGAGTTGACGGAGAGGGTGCAAGATGCGACCACTACTCTTTCATCTAGCAGGAGACGGACCTGGTGTCGCAGGAGAGCGTACGTCGACCTCCAGCCATCCTAAAAGGGGGCCCGCTGGTGACGGATTCGGGGTAGCCCGATAACCGATCAGTCAAGGCCTGTGATGGTAGTGCATCGTGTTTCGCACGCGCCAGTTGGAAGGAGGGCGCTACCGACGTTAGGCCGCATGGTTCAGGCCTGCATCCAAAGTCATAAGCGTTTTAAGAGACGGTGGCGTCAGGAGCTCTTGGCGGCTCTGTTGCGAGCGCTGACGCTCTGAGCTGGTGCACTCAAATTCGGACTTGGTTTCGAGTAACGAGGCCGTTAAATTCTGGCCCCAACAATCATGACCTCTGGACGTGGTAAGGGCCGACCCACATCAGCGGGAAAGTATGAGAGCCTAACAAAGGCCAGGAGAGAGCTGACAGCCGTTCAAAAGGCGGCTGAAAACGCGGAGCTCATTCAGAAGGTTACAATCAGAATATTGACTCTCCCGGCACTGCCCTTTGCGGACGTCGAGGAGGTGGACGTGGACGAAAAGTCCACCTAGGTGTTCAACCAGCAGATGCAGGACACCGTGGAGGTCATTAAAAGCTTCTCCAAGACACGAACCTAAACGATATGAACTAAAAGTCCCTTACCCTTAATGTAGCAAATGCCTGTATTGTTGAGGCTGCGAAATTGCTGCTTAAGTGCACCTCGGTAGAGATGGCCAAGCTCCAGGCCGAGAAATTCCACCTAGCAGCTCAAACGGCCCAGCTCCGTAAAGAGTACGATGAGCTTAGGACAGAGCTGGAGAGAGACCAACACCTGCGCGAGTAGTCTTGATCTCTCTGCGCCTGCCATTGGCTGCAGACCAAGAAATGTAGAGCAAGCGCGTGCGACATCATACGCAACGAAAGCCGCAACAACGCGCATGCCTAAGGCGCCGAGCCAGCTGGCCTCGTTAGCTTCGACCACCTCAGCCTCGGCAGTCCCAACCCACACCCTAGAGCCCCATGGGTCAGAAGAGCAAAGGTGGAAAAGCCACGCAGGCGGTTGCCATTGCCGCGACTGACCGGGAGCACCCAACGACCTCTAGAAACGGGAGGATGATTGGAAGACCACCGGTGCCAAAAACAAGGAAGAGGGTGCGAACCGCTAGGAAGAAGGAGGCTAAAGCGGCGAAGGCCGAAAAAAGGCAGGCAGCCAAGTTCCGTGCCCCTTAATCGGTGGCCGTGGTACGCACAGCTACACATCAAGCTGTAAATTTCCAGTATAAACTGATTTCGCATTGTACGGAAAGCCTATACAATGCGAGGTCAGCTTATGTGTAGTCGTGTGTACTCACGTTGCAGCCAGGTGCGGCAGAGGGGCGTGAGCTACGGCGCGGTTATTTCATATAAGCCAGATATTTTTATATAAGCCAAGGCAAATGTATTATTCGGGTGCAAGCCGAACTAATGAGCGAGCACGACACCTTCCACGCTCGCGTCTCTGCTCTAGGCACACGCCGCGGACAGTTGGCGGCGGCGGCGGCGTGCCGGGCAGACTTGGCGGCGTCGCGCCGGCGCGGCGCCCACGTCTAATGAGTACTAGACAATGGATATTATACTTATATACATCTCGAACTGAGAAGAGGCCCTTTGCCCAGCAGTGGAACAGTAAATGGGCTGGTTAAGTATTATTATTTATTTACTTAATCATAGCGGAATAAACACTTGAACGGAAACCACTTAGTTTCTTTTTGTCGGAACTACTGGTGTCAAAAACATTTACTTCGACTTTTCCAAAGAGTTAGGATAGGAGTTTAGTCAGTCCCAGTCAGACAGTAGCCAGACCCACTCACCCCCCTCCCCCACATTGACACACACACCAACTGACAGGACTAAGTCAGTTCATTTTTAGAATGAATTAGCACATTTTACAGATATAACATCAGAATTCAGTGTTCATCATCAAGATAATTATCATAATAATTTCTTAGGTTTTCGCAATCAGTACAGATTATAATAAAACAAAGTTTAACCGGATTAAATCACGTATATTATTTAGATTGGTTTCCTGACGTTTCGAAAGCTTTGCAGCGTTCGTGGTCGCAGGAAGACTAAGATGATAAGCATCTATACAAGTATTTCTAAAAAAATCTTTTAATCTACCGCACAATTTTTATTAATTAAAATCGTTTCGATGCACGCAGTAATCACTCACAATGTCATTGTCTTTTACAGTATTGCGTGCTGTTTGGGACTTGATTATTTTTAGAACTGGGTTCCAAACAGGTGGTAGCTGCCAACCATCGTCTCTATCAAAATTAGGGTGTTTTTTAATTTAAATAGCCTCACGGAGCATTCTAGGTATATATCGGTTTTCCTTAGCCAAATCTTCGGTTTTTTTCGAATGCTGCAAAGCTTTCGAAACGTCAGGAAAACCAATTTAAATAATATACGCGATTTAATCCGGTTAAACTTTGTTTTATTATAATACACTAATAATCTTACCTGTCTCAGTTAACATAGTGATAGTAAATATGCAGTGTGATCTTGATGAGTGAGCATGCACCCCGGTGGTGGCCACCATCCGGTTGTGTTTGCCTGCCACCATCACATCGTAGGCCTCCTCGGCTGAACGGACGAATGCTTGCAGTGCACCCTGTAACACGTAAAAGTCTAGTAAAGCATTTATCAGTCACCTTCTTAAAATCTTTTATTTTAAGACGCTGACAACAGCCAAATACCCCAAATAGGTTTTTTTTTTAAATATTTTTAGCTGTATCTATTCAGTTTGTGGCAGTGAAAAAAATATATGTTAATCTTGACCGTATTTTCTGAAACTGTATTGTGCCCAAAACACGATTTCTTGAAGTTTTCTCGATAGAAAAGAATTTTAAACTAACCTCTTAAAAAATGCTTTAAAGCAAACAATCTCTATTATTTACTAAATATTATAAATAAAATTAAGAAAACATTTGAGAAAAACAATAATCTAAACATTTGTTGTTTCTGTTTTTCAAATAAGCTTTTAGTTTTTTATTAAAAAAAATATTGTTAATTTTCATTCAAGTTGAGCGACGCACTCGACGTCCCTCCGCTCGTTGCCTCTCTTTCTGTTCTGTACAAAACGACAGTGACCGCAGACGTCTGATTTTTTAGGTGTTGTCAGCGTCTTAACAATTTAAATTGTGGAAAGAAAAAATCACTCACAAGCAGGATTCGAACCTGCGACTCCTGGCTCAGTACGCCAGTGCTTTAGCCACTAAGCTACCGTGAACACTGCTCGTGGTATCGAAATTATCATCCACTTGGTACGTCTTTGGGTGATGTCAACAATATCTTATTAAGAAACAGTGTTTCTTAACAGACTCTACTAACTTATTTTTTTAATTGTTGTCTTTAAATCTTCTACAAATCAATTTTAAAACATTCAATGTCCTAAAATCCACACAGCAGATATAATAGGGTCAATAATTAAATAATCGCCTGGTACCATATATGTTGCTTTGGGAGAAGAACGACACGACTCAATTTTTTTACAAAATTTAACAGAATCATGTGATCGTTTGTTATGTGTACTTATTTAAATTTTGTTCCGTGTTCGTTCGTTCCATGTGGTGCCGGACATAAAGAATTGCACCACCCTTATCTCTTCTCATGGGTATCGTAAAAGGCTACTAAGGTGGTTCACCAGAGGATGGGCAGCAGCGTTCTCTGAGTATTTAACCAACCAACTGCGATCGCCAACCCGCCTGCCAAGCGTAGCGATTATGGCATACATAACATAACCAGCCCATTACTGTCCCACTGCTGGGCACGGGCCTCTTTTCAGTACGAGAAGGCTAAGGCCTTAGTCCACCACGTTGGCCTAGTGCGGGTTGGCGGACTACACGCACCATCCAGAACTGTATGGAGCACTCTCAGGTGTGCAGGTTTCCTCACGATGTTTTCCTTCACTGTTAAAGCAAGTGACAATCGAATATAAATCCGCACATGGATTCGAAAAGTCCGAGGTGCGGGCCGGGATCGAACTCACACCCTCCTGCATGGAAGGCAAGCGTTCAACTACTAGGCTATCACTGCTATATCAAATCCTTATGGGGATTATGGCATATCCTCCCTTAATTGGGGGAGCCTATGTCCAGCAGTGGACGTCTTTCGGCTGAAATGATGATGATTTAAATTTTGAAAAAAAAAATTGAGTTGTGTCAGTTCTTCTCGCAAAGCAGCGATGGTATCCTGGAGTGGGAAAGAGTTATAATCCTGTTTCTGATGTACAAACAGGCTGAAATTAGCCATGCGGTTCTGAGGACACACAATTTAAAGTTAAGGATCATTTTAAAAAAATTGTCTTTATTATTTTACAGATATCTTAGATAGATCCTAGATCAGATATGAAGTATGGTAGACACAATACTGACCTTCACATAAACATAGCCAGAAGCGTCTTCTCTGATGCGTAATTTGATTCTTTTGTCGGTTGGCACCAGTAAGTCGTATATAGCATCGTTGTAGATTTCCATAAACGATACCTGTAAATCAGGAGTTTAATTGTCAACTGATTATGAACATATTTTGTATTATGAAAAAAAAAAATGATTTTTTAGGGTACCTGCCCTACATGTAAAGAGGGGGCGTTTTTTGTTATGAAAGCGGCTCCCTTAAGGGAAATGTAGCAGCCAAGTGGCGTCCCCATCAGTAAAAAAAATATTACTCGCTGAATACATCATTAATCGAAAATTCATTTATAGCAATTGAAGTACAGGTACTGTAGATTAATCAGAAACTATTAACTCTGTAAATTATAGTTCGCTGTAGAAATACATAGAAAAAGTGCGAAAAACGGCCATCTTGGCTCTTTTTCTATCTTCTTCTTTTTTTTTACTGATGGGAGCGCTACTTAGCTGCTACATTCCCCTTAGGAAAGAAATAAAGTATTTTCAGAACTACCAAATTAAGCCTAATGTATGGTCGACCACAGGTCAGTGGTAACACTTTGACATTGACAGCATCTTTATTTCGTAAGCAGTAAGGGCGGTTTTCGAATTAAGGTGTTGCCACCGTCATGCAGTCAACTGTACACACGGCTACACATCAAGCTGTACATTTCCAGTATAAGATGACCTCGCATTGTTTAGGTTTTCCGTACAATGCGAGATCAGCTTATACTGGAAATGTACAGCTTGATGTGTAGCCGTGTGTACATAAAAATGCCTTACACTACTTCCCAAAAATAGTGTTTTGTCTTACCCAAACATAGGATCTGACCCTTTGGGTAAGGTCAACGGTGCTAACAGTAAGGTCACTCTGTAGCTGAGCACTCATGCGGCGGTACTTGGTACGATAAGCACGCGACACGTGACGCAGGAGCTCCACCCACTGCGAAATAAGGAGTTGTTCAATTTCAATTTATTGTGTTTTGTGATACATAGGTAGTTTTACAGTTGTTATAACAAAAAAAAAGTGCTGCTATGACCTGCCATATTGGCGTACAATACATTTAAGTTTACATAAAAAACACAGATATTGATTTTAAAAGATTCAATCATTATAATTTGTCAGTGAGGTATAAAAACAAACATAGATTTTAAAGACACAGATATAGATTTTAGAATTTAGATTCGATAATTATAATTTGTCAGAGAGGTAATCATTAATCTTTTTAGTATGATTAAGTTTTGATGACTACAAATACAAAGATCCTGCACAATGCGGTTTTTTTATAGCATAGGATGGCGAAACGAGCTAACGGCCCTTTTCCCATAACGACTGCAATACCACCTAGGCTGTTGCCTAAATGGTACCGCAAGTCGGTTCGCGAAACTGAGACATGAAGATGGAAAGTCTCATGTGGTTGTAATTTCACTGGCTCCCGTACCATTCAGACCGAAACACAGCAATGCAAGAATCACTTTTTGGCGGAGAAGTAGGTACTATGGTAGTACTTCCCCGGACGAGCTCTGTCACGTCGTGGCCGGTGTGGGTGGCTCGGGCAGGAGACTCGCAGGGTCGAGGGTTCGGTGGCTTGGCACACGGTGACACGGAAGTAGGAGGAGAACAGGAACTACAGGAACAGAACTCAGGAACAACAGGAACTAGTGGTACAGGAACTACAGGAACTAGTGGTATGGAGGTATGGAACTCCTCTGAGGTATGAGGGCACAGAGGGCCAGTAGTACGGAGGGCCGGAGGAGTGGTAGGTCAACTCCGACTATAAAACAATTGAGCTGCTGCTATGTCCATGCAGCTAGCTCGGGCTGGATTCAGGTAGGTAGGTAGGTTGGTAGGTCGGCACAAACAATAAAAACACAACAGGAACGTTTTGGGTATACTGTATCTCACTAACTGGTAACTTGATACATTGACTATTTGTTAATAAAATAATATAATGATTATAAGACAGAGTCACAGACACATGAGTGTCTTTCAGCGTACAATATAGAACTGTATAAGTAAAATAATATAAAAAAACTGTAATGGTCGGACACGTCCATGCCCGGCCAAGGCTGCGATATAAGTCTGTCTGTTGTTTTAAGTTAAAAATAGAAAATTATAGAAGAATTTAAAATTTTGAATTTGGATAGGTAAAGTTTTAATAAAGTGGCCAGGAAATCAAAATAAGGTGGTGAGCAGCGTAACGAGTTTAGCCTCGTTACAGCTCTTTCACAAACTAGCTCTACTACTGTAGAGCTAGTTTGTGAGTGACTGACTGCACTGACTCTTGTAACACAGGTTTCTCACCTAGCACAGGAGTCAGGGACTTCACACAACTTGTAACAACTTTTTATGTCAATAAAGATTATTATATTATTATTATATATTACTACAAGAAAGAAGGGTAAGGGTAAGAAACTAGAGAAGGAATGGAACTGAAGCGTTTTTCATTTACTTTAAGGTATAGGTATCGATATTACATGTATTTTAGGCTGTACAGTTCACAGGGCCAACTCTGACCTGCTCCCTTAAGGTGGGCACTGAGGATGTATCCATTCGGACGTCGTTTTAATTACTACTTTCAAAAAAGCTTGACTTGTTCTAAAAATAACATACGTTTTCAACATTCACGGACAGATTTTGGAATGCGGCCACGCCATTCACACGTTTGGAAGCATCGTCAGTGGCCACCTTAACTCTTGAAAATAATTCCGATCTAATCTAATCAATCAGTCAATCTAATCGAATAAAAATCTACTTTTAATTTTTTTTTATGCACAATTAGCAATAATTTTGTTTACAATTTAGTGTTTTTAGAATTAATCAAACCTTATTAAGCTGGGTATCCACTTTCGCAGCCTCGTGACGAGCTGCCTCATCCTGAGTGTGCCGCGGGCTGCGGAAAGTTCATGCATCTCCACTTGAGCCCTTGAGCTTGCTTGAGCAAGCCTCAACCCGAGCCACGATTTTCTCAATTTCTCATTAACCACAATGACGCACGTAAAGTCGCTGCAGCATTAGTAGTAATTAGTTACTAAGTATAATGATGCGGTGAAGTTGGATCCCACAAATGTCAGTGGTTTTCATATAACTTAATTAACGGCCAAAATTAATATCCAATCTATCTACGATTTGGCCTACTACGGATAGAAATTTGACATATTTTGTATGGAGCTTATGTCAAAATCCTATCTCTAGTAGGGCAAATCGTGGATAGATTGGATATTAATTTTGGCTGTAAGTCAATACATTTATCTTTATCCATTTTGCCGCGTACCGAGTCTCATATATACAAATGTACTCTGTGGTACCGAGCACACACAAACGTCTCCACTCAACGCACGGCTCACACTGAGGCGTCTTCGAGCATGGCCATTTACCGACATCATTTGGCTCGCTGCGCGGCAGCCTCGTTTGGTTCAATTCGCGGCAAGCCTCGACTCGCGGCACAATCTCCACTAGATATGCCGAGGCAGCTGCTCGGCCCGAGGCTGCCTCGAATGGATACCCAGCATTAGTATTAAAATTGTGTATATTTTTGATTAATTTATTTTTATACTTTATTGTACACATATATAAACATAATTGTTACAGTAGGAAAGCTTATGTACACTCGACCAAACGGAATCATGACCCACCATAAGCTTAATTTTCTACAAACATTCTAATACAATTAGGTCGAATTTCGCTTAAAGACATTTCCCTGGCAACAAACTTGCTGTCAATTTCATTGGGCAGTGACAGCTAGTTTACCAATTTCTTTTAATATGATTAATATTCACCTGGAATTGAAAGAGTTAGTATAGATCTTTGAAAAAAAAATTGTTTACTTCTTTTTTATAGGTTAACTATGCAGAACGACAGTTAATCCTAAATCCAAATATAATTCTAGCTTTGTCAAAACGTAACTTTTTATCCAATAATCTATTGCATAATAACAAAGCTCGAAATTGCATAGACCTCTGACCCGTATTAACACAGTTTCCTTATATTCCAAATGTCCTAAGTGCAGCACAAGAAGAAAATTTTACTGTTTTGACAATTTCATACGAATGGGTCATGATTCCAATTTGTTGACTGTACATCGCCGAGCTTAACTAAAAAATGAGTTATCTTACAGCAAACCTTAGAGCGATAGGGAGAAGATGTTGATATATTAATAGAGGATAAAAACAAGTGTACAACAGAATAATAAAGATTAAAACTACATAACTTATATAAGAAAATATATACATAACTTACCACCTAGTAAAATAATAACTAAAATAAAATAATTTTAATCAAGAATACCCATTTATTCTTGTCACTTTTGACATTAGTATTGGATTGAGATTGGAATTATTTTCAAGAGTAACTCCATTGATTGCCATTCTGAATTGTTCACGCATGAGCTCCGCATCGACAAAGCGCTCACGACCGGCAGAACGTTACGGGCACTAGCAGTGATGCCGAGCTGATGAACTTGTTGACGACGCGTTGCCCACTCATTGATGACATGTTGTCCACTAGTGACAGTCGCGTTAATCACCTAGTCGATGACTCCGATACTAACCCGAAAGTTTGAGATGGAATGGTGTTGGATTGGTGTTGAGTCTGTGTAATGTGCAAAGACCTTAATACTGTTTGCTATAGGCTATTTTACCTGTAATTCATAATCCTGCCTCACAAGACTGAGCGTCTCAGCACCATTCTCTGCAGGTTTGAAGGCAGGATGCTGTGCAGCATCCACCAGTCCGAACACATACTCTAAGGACTGCGGCACCAGGCCTGGGGCTCCCACTGTGCCCATGAGAGTGAATGTCTTCCCAGATCCTGATGCTCCATAAGTCAGGAGAGTGAAGTTTTGACCATCAGGCAGCTTTCTTAAATTTTCTTTAACCACAGATTCAAATATTTCCTGGAAAATAGTTGTTGTTTTAGGAACACAGACCAGTAAGCCTCAAGACGCCACATAAACAAAGTTCTCCATGAGAATACAGTCGTAAAATGTTGGCGAAGACCGGGGGGCGGACGGCGCGTTATGATAGGTCGGCTCAAATGTTCGTTGATATGATTGGTGTCGCTCGCTGACGGAGTGACGTCCCGATTGGTGGCTGGGCGTAAGATATGCAGTACTACTGCATATGCTTTGTGACCAGAGGTATCCGGCTAATAGGAGTCTAGAAGCTTACTTGTCTGTGTTTAGGAACATAAGAAAAAGGGATGTGTTTTCCTATGTGGGTTCGATTCCCACAGGACACAAATATTTGTGTGATGAACATAAGTGTTTGTGTTGGTCTGGGTGTTTCTTATGTATTATAAGTATGTATTTACAAAAAAAAAAAAGTATATAAGTATTATATCCATTGTCTAGTACCCATATCACAAGCTCTGCTTAGTTTGGGACTAGATGGTGCTGTGTAAAAATGTCCCGAAGATATTTATTATTATTATTATTATTTATTACTTCCTACTAATCCTATCCTACTTCCTACACTTCCTAATAATATCATAAACGTGAAAGTTTGTGAGGATGTATGGAGGTATTGATGTATGGATGTTTGTTACTCTTTCATGCAAAAATTACTGTACGGATTTTAATAAAATTTGGCATACAGATATATAGATAGCTTGTAGGATCAGTAAGCTGAAGTGGCAGTGGGCTGGCCATGTCTGTCGAAGGACCGATGGCCTTGGAGCAGACGAGTCCTTGAGTGGAGACCGCGAATCGGCAAACGCAGCCTAGGGCGCCCCCCTGCCAGGTGGACCGACGACCTAAAGAATGTGGCTGGGGGGGACTGGATGCGGAAGGCAGAGGACCGAGCGTTGTGGCGCAACTTGGGAGAGGCCTATGTCCAGCAGTGGACTGCGATAGGCTGAGTTAATTGATTGATTGATACAGATACAACATAATCCGGATTAACATATAGGCTACTTTTTATTTTATCTTATCTTTATTATTATAAAATTGTTTGTTCGAGCATTTAAAAAAATAAACATGCTGAATTTTTGTAAGCAATTTGCTATTGAGAAGTAATATAAATTAGTTGAGGGTATTTGGGAATTTTTTGCATGGGGCGAGCGAGTGTGATGTGTCGTGTTCACCACCCACATCTTGTTGTAATGAATGTCGACAGACCAAGCGGTGTACAGAAGATGTTCTACACTGTATCTGCCAAATGCATGTATTTTTTTTGTGGAAATAAATAATTCTTTTTCATTTTGTCAATAAAATGGAAAAGCGTTCTTCTCTCGTCTCGGTGCGTGATTCGCGAGTGACTCGAGTCCGCGTCAACAAGAGTCGATACCTTTTGCTGTTTTGTAGTAACTTTATTTAATTTTTCACGGATAGATTCGTGAGTCAAGACTAAGGCGACACTCTGACCAGACATGCGCCAGGTTCAAGAGACGCTGCGGGGTGGCACCCCCTGACCCTGGCGCCACAGGGCAACCGGCCGCCACTGATTGTACTTACTTTTTGATTACATTCCGCGCCGAAGATCTTCGAGAATGTATACATTTTAGAGACATTGTGCTGGGTGCGCCGTCCATGGCCCGCTGTGGCTGTATCCAAAGATGTGACCAGACATCTATCTGAACGTATCTCGTACAAATTATTAGGAATCTCACACGGCTTTAACCGCAAGTACACCTGCACCCACTCTGGCTCCTCATCTGAAGGAATATCGCGTTTATCTACATCGTCGTCTGAATATCGTTGATCCGACATTTTTTAACAATACAAAACGAACGAAGTGATTCAGTTTTCAGACTCTATAAAGTGATTTAAAACAAAACTGCAACGGGCAACGATGGGGCAACGGCTCAAATTAATCAACTTTTGAAAATATTCGATGTTTTCATTTCTGTATTTCACTATGTTGGCACCATTGAGCAGCAGGGTTGCCAGAAGAAGCATCACAGACTACTTAACAGTGTGACCGTTTTTAAAAAAGGTATTCAACTAAAAAATAATGTTTTCAGTACTAAAAATACTAAAATTTGTATGCAGAATTATACTAAAATTGTACTAAAAAAAATTCTAATGAGACACCTAATTTTTTTATATCAAATTTCAATTCAAATTGTGTTCTAAATATTTTTTTATATATTCTTTTAAGACATTTGTGGCGTACTCCACCTCTGTGGTGTCTCGATCTCATTCAATGAACCAAAAAGATAAAAATATTAGACAGACGTCAATCAGGTTGCCTTGCGACGAATAATAAAAATCTGTCAATCAAACAAATTAATAATTAATCTATTCATTGCATTTGGTCTTTCTTCTTTACCCTATCGTTTCTCTACACTGGTGACCCCGACGTGATGAAAGGACTGCCGCGAATGGACAAAGGCATGCCACCCGTGTCAGCAAGCAAAAATCACACGACACGTGTCTACGGCTCCTGGAATATTTAACCTTCCACGTGCCAGATTTACCACGGTCCATATAGATCTGATAGGACCAATGCCAATATCAAACAACTACAGGTACTGCCTTACAGCCGTCGATCGATTCACTAGATGGCCAGAAGCCCTACCAATTATTGATATCAATGCTGAGACAGTAGCCAAGGGTCTAATATTTATGTGGATAGCACGCTTCGGCTGCCCAACTACTATAATAACGGACAGAGGTCGGCAATTCGAGTCGGCCCTCTTTAAAAGTCTGGCCAATATGATTGGTTTCGAACACAAGCAGACAACCGCTTATCATCCTGCTTGTAACGGAATGGTTGAAAGATTACACAGGCAACTGAAAGCAGCCATCGTCTGTCACGCAAATCCAAACTGGACAGAGTCACTTCCACTGGTGTTACTTGGTATCCGGAGCGCCTTCAAAGAAGACATCCAGGCTTCTGCAGCTGAAATGGTTTACGGAGAACCACTAAGATTACCTGGAGAGTTATTCCAACCATCTAAGGACAAAAGTGACGACATAACAGACTTTATGGCACGACTTAGACTGATAGCCAAGAATCTACAACCGCAACCAGCTTCCAGACACTGTAAAAAATCCGTGTTTGTCTTCAAAGACCTTGCTACAACCACACACGTCTATCTTAGAGATGATACTGTCAAGGCAGCACTCCAACCGGCTTATAAAGGACCGTACGAGGTGAAAGAGAGAAACAGCAAAGTCTTCAAAATAATAATCAAAGGAAAACCAGTTTCTGTGTCAATTGAAAGACTTAAACCTGCCTATGTACTAACTGAGAGTGCTGATCCGAGAAATGACGTACCACCACCTCCAAGTCTACCTGTGATTATAAATCATGATGATAAAACTGACAAGAAAAAAATAGATCGCGAAAAGGAAATTACAGAAAAAAAGACACGTTCGGGAAGAACAGTACGTTTACCGAAACAATATCGCCCGTAAGAAGGTCTCTGGGGGGGAGTGGTGTGGCGTACTCCACCTCTGTGGTGTCTCGATCTCATTCAATGAACCAAAAAGATAAAAATATTAGACAGACGTCAATCAGGTTGCCTTGCGACGAATAATAAAAATCTGTCAATCAAACAAATTAATAATTAATCTATTCATTGCATTTGGTCTTTCTTCTTTACCCTATCGTTTCTCTACACATTCATAAATTTTTTCAATTTTATATGTTTAGTACGGAAGGAATTAGGTAGGTTAATATAAAACGATGTTATTCAAAAACTTCCGATACTTTGTCTTCATTCAAACATCGATTATTTTCCCATTTCATTATATAAACTAGTACAATATCTGTGTATTTTCCTTTCCTCAAACATTTCCTTAAAATTTTCCCAAAAACGATATTTTCCCCAAAATTAGGAAACCAAACCCCGATATTGCTATAGGACAATTTGTGGGAGTAACCGTAAACTATTAGTACAGAGCACAGACTAAGAAGTGTACTACGTACAGACGACCCACTCCCATACAAAAAAATGGCCCGTAGTAGTTGGAAAAATTAAACATGACAGTTCGTTAAATTAAATTAAACATAAACATGGTGTTCGTTGACCTAGAGAAGGCGTACGACAGAGTACCCCGCGAGGTCTTGTGGTGGGCGCTGAAAGAGAAAGGTGTGCCTGCAAAGTATGTGAAGTTAATTCGTGCTATGTACAGCCAATCTAGTACCCACGTTCGGTCGGCCGCTGGCAACACCGACGAGTTCAGTGTGGCTGTAGGCGGCGGTTGGCGGGAAAATTCGGAAAGATCATGTTGTGGATTTTGTATTATTTTCCTAAATTTGTGTTTCTTCGAGTGTTAATGTGTAATAATGGTGGATTATTAAATGTTAAGTGCTCGTTAACGTGTACAAGTGTGGGTAAATGGTACAAAGTTGAAAAACGTGACTTTCGTATTTTCTCATCATCCGCTCAAAAACCTGGTAAAGTTTCCATCACTTTACTAGGGTAGGGTGAGTAAACTAAAGACTTGGCTGGAGGGTCTAAGCAACCAGGCCATAAAACTACTCACATAACAAAAAATGACTTGGCTTAAAGGTCTTAGCAACCAGGCCATAATACTTTAAAAAAAAAAAAAAAAAAAATGTGGCTGTAGGCTTGCACCAAGGGTCGGCTCTAAGCACAGACCCACAGACTAAGAAGTGTACTACGTCACAGACCAAGTAGAGATGCTACGCATGCTCTAAGTCCTTACCTCTTCTTGCTGATAATGGATGCTTTGACATCAGAAATCCAGGAAGAGGCACCCTGGTGCATGCTGTTTGCTGACGACATTGTCCTTGTTGGTGAAGATGGACTTGAGGTCCAGAGTAGATTGGCAAAATGGCAACAAAATCTGGAGAACGTTGGCTTGAAAATCAGCAGAACTAAAACGGAATACATGTTCTGCGATTTCGGCGGTCTTTCCGGTTTTGTTGCTATTGCGCTAGATGGCGTGCCCTTGCCAGTCTGCTCCGACTTTCGGTACCTCGGTTCACTTGTGCAAAGCGATGGCGAAATTGACCGGACAGTCAAGCACCGAATTAACACAGGATGGTTGAAATGGCGGCAGGTCACGGGAACTACATGTGCCTCCCGAATTCCTCTTAAACTGAAGGGGAAAATCTATAAGACCATGATAAGACCTGCTGTCCTGTATGGATCGGAATGTTGGGCTACGAAAGGAATTAATGAAAGGCAAGTGCATGCAGCTGAGATGAGAATGTTAAGAGGAATGTGTGGTGTAACGAGAATGGATAGGATAAGGAATGAATATGTAAGAGGGAGTCTGAAAGTAGCGCCAGTGACAGAGAAGTTAAGTAGCAACAGACTATCATGGTATGGACATGTGATGAGGAGGAATGGGGAGCATGTTACGAGGAAAGTTTTAAGTGTGAATGTTGATGGCTATAAGAAAAGAGGGAGACCGAAGAAAATATGGATGGATTGTGTGAAAGATGATATGAATAGAAAGAAAGTAAACACAGAGATGACGGCTGATAGAGATGTATGGAAGAAAAAAACATGCTGCGCCGACCCCAAATAAATTGGGATAAGGGCAGGAGGATGATGAGTTGAGGTTTAAGACATTTATTCTCACAAAGAACTTACAGAGTTCACTTAACATGAGAAACTTAAAAATTGAAAATACAAAAAGTAGGTTAGTCGATGATCTTAAGAGCTAGTGTTAGTTTAGCCTTAATAGTATTATATAATTTGGATATAAAAAAAAAGAAGTAATTTAAATAAGTAGGTGTACTGATGACCGCACCGACATCCGACATCGCACACCTTAAAGTAAATCTAGGGTATCTATAGTATCTACATTCTATATATGAATTCTACGGGTTCATAATAATTTTTGTACAGGTGTTAAGCATGACTTAGGAGATATTCTTTTAATTTCTTCTTAAACATATTAATCGAAGTAATATCTATAATATTTCTGGGTATTTTATTAAATATTTGGGCCCCCTCATACATTAAATTTCTTTTACCATAATCCGTCCTTGGAAAAGGGAGATTTAGCATATATTTATTTCTTGTATGGTATCTGTGATTCTTTTTAGTAAATTGTATATTCGAATGAATTTTATTTGTTGTAATTTTTTTGATGAGAATGCATGTTTTATATTTGTATATTTGATTTATGTTGAAAAATTTAGTTTTGCTATAAAGTTCAATTGTAGGTGTAAGGTAATCATATTTGAATAGTGTTTTAATTGCTTTATTTTGTGCGATTTGTAATTTACTTAAATTGGTTTTTGCGGCACACCCCCAGACCTCGACTAGGTATTCAAGATGTGGTTTTATGAGTGCATTATAAATTGTGTGACAGACTGTAACGGGAATACATCCATTTGTTCTGCGAAGAGCGCCAGTCAGTGACACAATTTTGGACCTTACATGTTCAATATGTGCATTCCATGATAGCTTGCTATCCAATAGAAGTCCTAGATATTTTTCTTGGGAAGATTTCCTTATAATCTGATTGTTTAATTTGAGTGGAGTGAAGTCAGCAATTTTTTTATTTTTCGCACTAAATATCATATAAGATGTTTTAGATGTGTTTTTTAGTTCGTTTTTTTTTTAAATTCTTTTGTTGAATTTTGGGCAAAGGCTCACACTGTATGCCTTATTTAAGCTGTTATATATTGTTATTTCAACTTTAGTTCGTAAAATATAGCTAGTCCTGTAACAGATGTCAAATACGTAAAAATACATTTAAAATTTACGTATTTTACTTCTGTCACAGGACTGAAGCTATATTTTACCAACTATACATTTTCGAAACGAGAACTGAGAATATGTAAATGAAACAACATATTTTGTTCAGATTTTTATTTATTAAATAATAGTTTTTAATACAATATGTCTTATTTTGCATTCTCGGAAGAAATTTTCTAATTAGCCTAGATAAATCTGTGCCTTTCAATATTTTATATGAACACCAGTTGAAAATTAAAAAAATTACCATGCCAAGGAAGGGCACTTCAGTTTTTTACCTGACTGCGCCAGAAGGAGGGTTATGTTTTTTCGTGTGTTTCACAAGAAAGGAAGTCAAATGAGTAGGTACTTAGACAAAGTTTGTCAAAAAAGATACTGTTTCAGCAGTATTTTTTAGGATGAAACTATCTTCTTTCCCATCAGCATATTGAGCTAGAACAAATTAATGACACTTGAATTAAACTTGGTACAAATGGTAAATTAAAGTTCGAGATTTAGAAAAATATAATTATATTATATTTTTATATTAACATTATGATACTTTATTATGATACTTTATTGTACACACAAATACACATTAATATTACAATAGGAAAGCTGAAACATTCATGATGATGAGACTGGTTTAAATAAATTAAAACACTAATGTTTACTTTTATTTCGTAATAGTAATTAGCAGGTACTATCTCTTCTCATGGGTGTTGTAAAAGGCGACTAAGGGATTCACCAGAGAATGACCATCATTCTCTGAGTTTTCAAGCAATCAACAGCGATCGCCAACCCGCCTGCCAAGCGTGGCGATTATGGCATATCCCCTTTTTGGGGAGGCCTATGTCCAGCAGTGGACGTCTTTCGGCTGAAATCATGATGATGAATCAGCAGTACCATATAAATAGAGATTTAAAATAGTTAATTAATCTTACCAATTTATAATGGCAGATGGGTAGATATGGTCATCATGTTTCCTTTTACAAGAATAATTATTATCACGATTCTGACATACATCTGAAAAAATAAATACTTTAGTATTCTATAAACTATTCTCATTCTTTATTGTACACCAGAAAAATGCAGTACCTATTAAATTATAAATAGAAATTAGGTACATGTATGTACGAGCGGGCGACCTTAACTCAAAAATTAGTTTTCTACCAGCAAACCTTTGAGTGATAGAGATAGATTTTAAACTATTTTGTAGCACTCATTTTACATCAATATGGGATGATGGATCAGTGATCAATACTGTTTGGCATTAACTTTGCGGGTCTCAGTCAGTCTACTGCGACAACAGCATATATTTCACTACAGTAAGTTTGCCAATAGTACATGATGCCTGGTCTAGTAACACGGCCTGTTAGAAATTCCAATAAAAAGCAATAGGTACTCGCTACCAAACTTGAGCGGGTTGGAGTGGATATGAGTATACTCATTTTTAGGGTTCCGTATTTTACTACAGTAGCTGTACACCTAACATTTTATAAGTAGATTACTGATTACGTACGAACCTTCATAAACTTTAGTATTCCTGTAGTTATTTCATCGGCCAAAAACAATGTAGGATAAGCACCAACTTTAAGCCGATACTTCTCATTGATGAACCTTTTTTCAATGCTTCTGACACAAACATAGTTTGTGAAGATCTTGCACGCTAAACTGCGCAAATAAGCCACTTTATGTCCTATCCCACTAACGGGAAGCGAATACATCCTATCGTCCTTTCGTTTGCTATCACAATGTTCGATACAACAATACAACACTTGTTGTACATCTTACTTGTACACTCGGCGACACATCAAGCTAGACACCCTATATACCCATAACTGCGCTACATGCAATACAGAGAATCGTCGGAAAGGGACTAAGTATCGTGGCGTCGGCCAATCACAGCGTTTGTAGCGTTGCGCCTACACACACAGACGCACTTTTTTTGTAAAAAAATATTGCTCATTTCAGTGACGTCAGTTAGTTCCCAACTATCGCTCGACTGGGATTAACGCGGCTGGGGTTATTGTTCCTACAGAGCAAAAATTCTTCCGTAGTTGTTCCGTTCTCAAATTGTTTTTTTACTGTGTAAGTTTTTGTGCTAGTGAGTGTTGCGCAAATATTAATGGCGCCACAATTAACCCCACAACAGCGGCAGCTGATAGTTGTGTTGCGGGAAGGTGGATATACTATTAAAGAGATTAAAAGAAGGACCGGAATAACGGTGAGTGTTACTTTTAATACATTAGTGACAACGTGCCACACGGCGATAGATAGCCCCGACGACACTGACTAGTGACGACGAGGTCAAGGATGTATTTCGCTGCCTCAGCAATAGCCTAGCCTAGGTATTCACAATTTATATTTATATTTATATGCCTTAAGGACGCGTTTGCAAATCTGACAGAAATAAGCTATTTTTCGGTAGATTTTGTGATAAAATAAAGCTAAATCATATGTAACTAATAATTACCAAGGATAGATTATTTCTTTATCTTAAATATGTGTATTTTTCTTTCTTGAAATTTTTGTTTTTGTTTGTTTTTAACATTGTAAAAACGATTTTCCGTTGGTTACCTCTTCTTACAAATTAATGATATCGGGTTGAGTTTAAGAAAAAAATTCTTCTAATAGTAACATATTTAGTTATAGTTGTTTAAAAATACAGCCGGTAAGCAGACATGTTCAACTCAAAAAGGTGATTAAACTATGAAAATGTTACAAATAGTTTCCGAAAAAATAATTAAATCACATAAATTTTTTCACATATTTTATTTTTACGCGTGAATATTTTGCAGTAAGGGTTACCTTCCCTTAATTTCACTGTCTTGATTTATAGCACAAAAAAATCTACGTAACACAAAAATATAAGAGAAAACAAATATGTATATTTTTCAAGGTATCAAAAATACCTACTTATTATTCCTGAAGCTATCTATTTATGCGTGTGTGTGTGTGTTTGAGACGTGTCAATAAAGAGGTGCAATTGATGCGATTCGATACCTATTTATTTTGCATACGCGTCCTTAAGAGACCCAAGTTATATGAATGAGCTATCTATTTATTTATTATTTATATAACAAATTAGACAAACTTAGGTATACCTATGTTTTTTGCAATAGTATTTAAGTAGGTATCTGTTGATATAAAATTTAAATTAAATATAATTTTGTTTTAGAGGACAACAATAAACTTTTGGTTGCGACGCAATGAGGAGACTGGGGGTGACCTATCAGCTCACCACCGGCAGCTCTACCAACGCGCCACCACCGCTGAGCAAGGTGTTGCTATTGTAGCGGAACATAATAATCAGCCATTTTTGAACACGCAGGTTACTGCCACACAATATAGCGTAAGTTGACTACTTTTTCTAATTACCTACGTTTATTTTATTAAATCTGAAAAAAAAACAGACGTTCACAAGTCACAACAGTTTTCCAACAGTAAACTGCTAACAAATCAATTAAGCGTATTTATTAGTTCGCGTGTAAGTTGCAAAAATCAGACAAAAACTGAGTTTTTTTAAATCAAATTATCTTAAAGTATTATGCGTCATAAACATTAAAAACATTGTGTAACTTTAACCGTTTACGCTGCGCACGCAACGGAAGCTCTAAAAGGAATATTTATTTCCCGTTTTAGCACCCTTTATCAATTATGCTCTGCATCTATTGGTCATAGCGTGATGTTATATAGCCTTTCTCGATAAATGGACTATCCAACACAAAAATATTTTTTCAATTCCAACCAGCAGTTCCAGAGACTAGCGCGTTCAACCAAACAAACAAACTCTTCAGCTTCATAATATAATACATATAATAAAATATATGTATTATGTATAGCATATAGAGTTTGTTTGTTTGGTTGAACGCACTAATCTCAGGAACTACTGGTTGGAATAGAAAAAATCTTTTTGTGTTGGACAGTCCACTTATCGAGGAAGGTTTTAGGTTATACAGCATCACGCTATGACCAATAGGAGCGGAGCATAAATGAAAAATGTTGCAAAAACGGGAAAATATACTATTTATTTTTATATTAATTTAAAATATTATTATATACATTAAATATATTATATTTATGTATATTTATATATTATATTATGAAACTGAAGAGTTTGTTTGTTTGGTTGAACGCACTAATCTCAGGAACTTCTGGTTGGAATTGAAAAATTATTTTTGTGTTGGATAATCCGTTTATCGAGAAATGCTTTAAGCTATATAACATTACGCTACAACCAATATGAGCAGAGCATAAATGAAAAATGGTGCAAAAACGGGAAAAAATATTCCCTTGAGAGCTTCGCAGTGGCGTGCAGTGTTCCGTTTGCGCCACCTAGGAGGGTGCGGCCAACGTTAGGCCGCACGTGGAGAAGGGGCTCGCCTGCTTGTGGCGGGCCGGGACCTGTCGGGGGTGGTTGTGTGAATACTCACGGGTTCCCACGCCCTTGGCTAAGGTAGTTGAAGGAACACCGTGGTGGTTTTAGTCGGTAAGAGTCCGACACTGGCTCCGCCTCAGCGGGCTGGTGAGCTCAGTATCGCGTTATCCAATTCAGTAATGGAAATTCCTATAGATCTTTCTATCTAATAGTATGAGAACGCCAAAAATCCACTTTTAGTTACTTTTATTGTCAAAAAAATGTTAAAGGGCTCTTAACTATATTAGTTGTAATTCTTTTTTCAGAAAATATATTTTTTACTATTGTTTCAGGTATCAACTCAAACAATTCGACGAAGATTACAGGCCGTTGGGCTAAAGACTAGGATCCCGGCCAAAAAAATTGTATTTTCTCCTGCCCGTGCTCAGACTAGAGTAAATTTTTGTTTGCAGTATTATGATTTCGATTGGTAAAATAATGTCGTCATATTTATTGTTGACGAAAAAACTTTTAAATCCGAAAATATTGAAACGGCGAGCTAACGAAAGATACACTATTGAAAACGTAATACCTAATAGGTCGAGTGGTCGGCTGAGCTTGGGATTCTGGGGATGGATGAACTCTGTTGGTCCTGGTGAACTCGTGGAAATATCAGGCCACATGAACTCTGAACAGTATGTGGACATTTTACGAGATGTGATGGTGCCGACTGTGCGACTGCACCATCCGACAAGAGCTATTCATCTTTGCCAGGACAACAGTTCCGTTCATAGTGCCAGAATTGTTCAGGCGTGGCTCCAGGCTCAGCCGGATATTCACGTTATACCATGGCGTGCAAAGAGCCCGACCTCAAACCGGAACCTATGGGGGCAGATGGTTCTCAATTAGGATGTATCAGAAGTGCGCAACGTAGATAACTTGCGGCAAGCGGCTATCCAAACGTGGGATATGATGAGGGGGATCCTCGTGACGTGTGCTATTGGTTACTGGAATGAAAGACAGGTTGTCATTTATAAATCACGATAGAAGTATGTGGTAAGTGTTAAACTCGCACTAGGCCCTCTGGTGTGCATTGGCCACGTGACGCGTTTGGTGTGGATTGTCTCATGTTACATAAACATTTGGCAGCCGCGGTTGTGCCGCCCCGCACCGCGTTCGATATGTGGAGAGCTCCTTACTTATGTTTGATTATTGTTCTGATTCAGTTGACTATGTGTTAATTTCTAAATATCAATAACTTTGTTAATTCATGATTATAGTGATCTCATTACCATTTTTTTTTTTCAAGTTTTGATTTATGTTACTCCTATGTATTAAACTGTTGTAACTATTTTTATTGTCAATTTTTATATTGTTACTATTGTTCGGCTCTCGAGGTAAGTCATAGCTACCTATGTTAATATGGACAGTCTGTTCTATATTTGATTGTAAATATATATAAAAAATAGTTGACTCTGCTACTGTCTGTTATTTTTCAAGTCGTAAATATAACACTATTTAACTTTTTACACAAAATTACTGTAGCTTGAGGATGTTTCTCATACCCATTAGTAGAGAGGGTTGTATCTGAATGAATACGATTTATTTTTGTGTTGATTAAAATCTCTCATTTCAACTGTGTTGTATTAATATTTTTAACTATTGCTGGCTCCTAAGGCAACTTGAAGTTACATTTAGATTTTGACATAATTTATTAGTTATTTTATATAATAAAAATAAGAATACAAAAATATTCACCACATAAACGCTGTGACATCTGATATTAAACTATACATTGGATTGTTAATTATTTTTAGACTTTTAGACTGATTTTATTTACTGTCGTGTAATTTCGGAGACACATTGATGACCCATGCAATGACTCTATTTAGGCTGATTTAGATAAACAAAAGCAAAATTCGCTACCGCTGTGGTTAGCGAAAAATAGCGAGTCGTATTATTCCGCCTGGTAGGTAGGTATTTGTATGAACTTCCGCGGCTATCGCGAAACTAGACTACAAATACCCGGCGGAATACCACTCGCAATTTTTCGCTAATACCCACAGCGGTATATCTGAGTAGGCCCTTAGCTAAACTTTTAAGTCATAAAGTTTTATTTGCCTTAACAGAAAGAGGTAACTAATGTTGTTATTACATTGAAATAAAGAGTTGATTGTTGGCAACACTACATAGGCAGCGCCATCTGCGGACGAAAAATACAGCGGAAGATTCTATAAAAGGGGTGTGCACAAGCGGAGCGGTCTCTTTTGGCATTCGAAATCCGAGTACTACACATCTCTTTTGATTGTACCCATTTGTATCACATTTTATTGTACAAAATAATAAAACGGTTTATGATCATTGTCTCTAATTTATTTAAAGTATTAAAGTTAGCATCAGAAGTGACAAGTAACTTTCACGCCATGGGTAAGCAAAAGCGAGGTGGTAGTAGTAAGCGTTCAAAACGAAAACGTGCTAGCTCCACCTCTTCTTCAAGCTCCAGCGCCAGGACACCATCTCCGTCAGCAAGGCGGAAAGAGAAGGTATCTCGTAAATATACCGAAACTGTGAGTAATACAAATTCTATTACTTTGAACAATTTTATACCTGATTTTGATCCAATAAAAGACGATATAGATACCTGGCTTAGCATTATTCGATCTTACGCAAACACTTTTTCATGGTCTGATAAAATGATTCGCTATCAAGCTTTGAACAAACTAAAAGGATCTGCTAAAATATGGTATGATTCCTTATTACGTACAGAAAAGCAGTGGCCTACATGGAAATGGGAGGACTGGAGATTAAAATTATCTAGTAGTTTCCAAATACGTAGAAACATGTTCGATCTTTTAAAAGAAATCATAGAAAAAAAACCCATCGAGAACCAATCCTTGTATGAATTTTATTTTGAGCAAAAATGTAAGATAGATCGTTTATGCCTGAATTTTTCCGAACAGGATATTATTTCAATTATAGTAGGAAACATAGGTGATCATAACATCGGTGCTTCTATAGAGGCTAGTAATTTTAAATCAACTGATGATTTAGCTAGTTATTTTCATAGTCGTGTCTACAAGAAAAGTGTAAAACAAGAAAGTAGTTCACGTGACGCACAGATTAAACCAGGGTCGCACAGCCAGTCAACATCCGTAAATCGAACTCCTGTATCCACAAACTCGACAATTACAAATCTACCTTCTTCTTCCAATGTTGGCCAAGATTTTAGTCGTAAAGTAATTAAATGTTACAATTGTGGGGGTAACCATAAAAAGAACCAATGTGATGCAAATAAATGTGAATATTGTGGGAAAAGAGGGCACGTAGAATCGATTTGTTACCATAAGAAAAATCAATCAAAATCTCTGGTGAAACCTGAACAACAGGAAACTAAATTTGTTTCGTCAAATCCACGTAATAAGTTTATTAAAAACGTTTACATATTTAATAAGTGTTATGAGGCATTTATTGACACTGGTAGTAGTTGTTCATTAATATCAGAGTGTTTAGTAAATAAACTTTCTTTGTCATATATCGCACTACCCGCACCCGTTGTTTTGCAAGGATTTTCTAAACAAAATTATAAATATGTGAATAGAAAGGTTACAGTTAATCTTTCTTTAGATTCAATTTTTTTGAGTGGTATAGACATGTATATTTTAGATGATATGGTTGGGTGCGATATATTGATTGGAAGAAATGTCACTGAGCGATCTGATTTAGTGTACTCGCGTATAGGCGACAAACTTAAATTCCAATATGCTAGTGAACTTACAGAATTTTGCAATAATATTTCCGCTATAGATTTAGATACAAATACCCATCAAAGCGAATTATTGGCTTTGTTTAATCGATACAGTGATTGCGTTGCTACAAGTATAAAAGAACTCGGTAAAGTTAGTAATTACGAAATGATAATTAACTTGTCAAGTTCACAGCCAGTTCAATGCAGACCCTTTCGAACTTCTTATTCGGACAGGCAGACAATTAGGGAAATGGTGAAAGAATTACTTGAAAATAAAATTGTGCAAGATAGTAATTCCCCGTATGCCAGTCCAGCTCTTTTAGTTGATAAGAAGAATGGCGAAAAAAGGCTCTGCATTGACTATAGAGCGTTAAATAAAATAACAATCAAAGATAAATATCCTATGCCTCGGATTGAAGATTTAGTTGATAGGCTTCAAGGACATAAATGTTTTACAAGTTTAGACTTAAAAAGTGGCTACTATCAGATCATTTTACATAAAAATTCCATACAGAAGACAGCATTCATTACAGAAGATGGACATTATGAGTTTCTAAGACTTCCGTTCGGTTTGGCAAATGCTCCGTCTTGTTTTCAACAAATGATGAACAAAGTACTTGGTAATTTGAGATTTGGTAATGTTATTATATATTTGGATGACGTATATCTGGTTACGGAAACAATAGCAGAAAATATTAAATTATTGGAACAAGTATTACAGATATTTAGAACAAATGGATTGACATTAAACCTAAAAAAGTGCCATTTTTTTAAACATGAAATCGAGTTTTTAGGATATAAAATTAAACCTGGTTATGTCATGCCAAATGATTCAAAAGTAGAAGCTGTTAGGAATTTCCCAATACCCAAAACAATTCATCAGCTTCGACAGTTTTTAGGGCTAATTAGTTATTTTCGTAAATTCATACGCAATTGTGCGGTTTTATCAGCTCCCCTTACAAAATTGTTGAAGAAAGATGCCGTTTGGGTATGGGATGATGTACAAAATCGAGCATTTCATATTTTAAGGGATAAATTAACTTCTGAAAGCATTTTGTCCATTTTTGATCCAGCCAAAGACAAAATTTTGTATACAGACGCAAGCAGGGACGGTATAGCTGGTATTCTTATCCAGGTCGATAATGAGGGTGAAAAGGTTATACATTATTATAGCAGGCAAACTAAGGAAGATGAAAAAAAATATCATTCCTTTGAATTAGAACTATTAGCTGTTGTATGCTCCCTTCAAAAATTCCGATTGTACTTGTTAGGTAGACCATTCAAAATGGTTACCGACTGCAGTGCGGTTAGGTACGCACTAACCAAAAAGGATATTATCCCGCGAATAGCTCGTTGGGTCTTATCGACTCAAGAATTCTCGTTTGAAATCATTCATAGGGAAGGATCCCGGATGCAGCACGTGGATGCTCTGAGCCGAAATCCCGTGCCATCCGGTGAAAAATCAGAATTTGAGATCATTATGTCAATTACGGAGGCTGATTGGTTGTTAGCAGTACAGGTACAGGACTCTGAGATAGTTAAAATACGAGATGTTTTAGCATCAGGAGAGGCCGACGAAAATAAAGATATGTTTAACAAATATGAACTTTTAGGCGGAAAGGTTTATAGGAGAACAAGTCAAGGACGCAGATGGGTCGTTCCAAAAAAATGTATCTGGCAAATTATAAAATGTAATCATGATGATTTGGGTCATTTTTCTGTAGACAAGTGTGTTGAGCGTATACGGGCACGATATTGGTTTCCACGAATGCGTAATATTATAAAGAAATATATAAAAAATTGTTTGAATTGCATATACTTTAAAAATAAGGGAGGCCCTAAAGAGGGACAACTGTACCCCTTGCCGAAATATGCACAACCTTTCCATACTCTCCACCTTGACCATTTAGGACCATTCGTAACGACGAAAAACAAAAACAAATATTTATTAGTGATTGTAGATTCATTCACAAAATTCGTATTTATAGCTGCTGTACGTAAAACTAATGTGACTGGTGTGATTAAAGAATTAGAGTGTATATCTAAAACATTTGGAAATCCTAAAAGAATAATTAGTGACGCGGGCTCCTGTTTCACGTCCGGTCAATTTACTCAGTACTGTGCGAATAGAAATATTAGGTTACACATCGTAGCGACAGGAGTACCTCGTGCTAACGGACAGGCGGAACGATTTAACAAAACCATTTTAGAAGCCTTAAAAGCGATGGGTGCTGATACTAATGATGATAGGTGGGACCAATGCATTAAAGCTTTACAGCAAGGACTTAATAGTACTATACATAAAACTATTCAAGCCGTCCCTAGTGAGGTAATGTTCGGATATAGATTACGTACGGATAGCGATAGTCTCGCTCCAGATCTTGATAGTGAAGCATTGGTAGATGTGTCAAAGTTGCGCGAAATGGTAGACGAAAATGTTAAGGCTAGTGCAGAGGATCAAAAGAAAAGATTCGACAGAACTCGAATCAAGGCCACACGGTACAAAGAAGGGGACTTGGTATTGGTCAAAATACAAAGTCAAACTAATGATGGTCAAAGCCGAAAACTATTACCGGCATTCAAAGGCCCATTCCAAATTAAGAAAGTCCTGGATAACGATAGATACGAGATATCAGATTTAAGAGGTAGCCAAAGAAGTTCTAAAATTTATAATGGAGTAGCCGCGGCAGAAAATATGAAATCTTGGATTAATATTGATGATTGGAGCATGGAATGAAAATGTAGAAAAAAAAAAAAAATACAAATAAATAGTCAAAACCGTGTTGGCAAGGTATTTATACTGTTTTATTAATTCACCACTATTAGTATCTGTTAAATTGTGTCTGTTAAAATGTTAGAACAAAACTTTATAATCTCTTAAATATTCTGGTAACCTGAATTGATGTAAAATTAATTTTCCCCTTTTGAGTTAGCGAGCCTAGATAGAATACTGTACGTAGCATCAATTGTTGTATTGCACATGCTGTAATGTTATTTGCTTTGTGTTGTATGAGATCAACTTGGTAAACTTGAGTGAGTGAAATACTCTTTGAGTGCAAGTAATCTTTTGTGTTGCATGAGGTCAACTTGGTACGCTTAAGTGAGTGAAATACTCTTTGAGCGCAAGTGATCTTTCAGTTATAAACCTAGTCTCCTAAGTGTGGCAAAGTCCCTTTGGGTGCAGGAAATGGCATGGCAATACAGCAAGCGAACACACTGCACACCACCTCACCTCACGGGACTTTACCAGCTAACCTAGTAAGGCTTCAAGTTATTTGTTTACTTTTATGAGTAAAATTAAACAAAAAACCCTTATTACTTTTACACTCTTAATAAGAATAATAATAAAAGAGAAAAAGTAGGTAATTGAGTGAGTTTGTGTTGAGTGAACTTAAGGGAGTAATTTTCTAATTAGTCATCGTTTTTGCTAACACTAATAAAATAATGATTGATGATAAATAATATATGTATTGGCACAAAACAAACAATAGTAGGTAATATGGTGCAAAGGCGCAGCGCAACCGCATAATATCGAAAAACAAACTTGTAAGTTTAGTGCAACCGTAACCCATATTATTACGAGCTCAACTTGCTTAAAAATAATATTCATGCATAATACATATCTATAGGTATGGCATAGTATGAATAGAGCGCTGCATGAATGGCGCACCGCTTGCGCATACCGCCGCCGCCACCGCCACCGGTGCCGTGAGTGGAACGACATAACAAAAATATATCGTGCCCTCTCGCACGATTCGCAGCGTTCAACTTCTAATAGTACAAAGTCCAAACAGTCTAGGTTGATGTGTAGCCGACTGTACACTACTATGCTAAACCAGTAGGTATGAGATCTGTGCAAACCAGTATGGAATTGACATTTATTAACGCATGGGCAACACTCTTGGCGGCGATTATCACTTTTGAGGTGGGCCATGTTGGCCTGTTTGGCTAAACACCTGTCCCACTTGACCCACATACCTATTACAAAAAAAGTGGGTCAACAACAAAATACTTAAAATAAATAAATATGATAAGCTCGCCTCGACTTGGGTGCGCCGATATTAACAAGCTGCCGTAGGTGTACTAATTACTTTCACGCAATCAGTCGCGAGGAGTGCCGCGTACTGAAGATTACAAAGTGGGACGCAACTGGGCCACGAGTCACAGGCCGGCTGTATGTGATATTGATTCATGATAAAGTGGAATATTATAAAAATAGCGATATAATCGCACCTTTATCACGGAATTTAGAGTAAATAAACGAAAAAAAAATTAAATGAATTGTAGAATTGTACAGTATTTTTGTAACGATAAATCGTAAATGTACCGGTTGAATAATTCTATTTTTGTTACCTATTTACCTCGGTACAGGGGCCTTATTATGAACTCTTATTTCCAGGCAGTTCTCGCTGCAAAGTGAACTGCCTGGCAAATTCGTATTAGTAACTCAATTGCCAGCGAGTCAGCGATCACGTGACACTACAAGCCGACTTCTGCCCGTATTTTGGCAGACTGGCTGGCGATAACCGTATTATGAACGCTGATTTGACGTTTCATTTCTGTTTTTTTTCAGTCAATAAGTGACATTAGAAACCAGTCAGTAAAAGCTGCCTTGGAGTACCTTTTATTGAATTGCTTTGAGTTCGTTTGGTAAGATTTGGTAATAATAATCCACAATAAAATTCTAACAGTAACATGTGCGATTATTACGAAGTAATTGCGTTTCTGGAAAGCGACGCTTCAAGGCAGACATTCACAACATATTAAAAAATATAGACAGCACTTAGCTGCGAACAATCATAATGAAGACAACAAAACCGTGCTCCTCCGTGAACATACCAGCGCTCACGCACACATATGCTCTTGAAAGATATATTTTTTTGGCCATGCTTACTAGACGATGCCGCGACATGTGTACTGAGAGCGGTGAGCATGGTTTGATGTGCATGTGTGTGCGTGAGCGCTGGTTTGTACACGGAGGAGCACGGTTTTGGTGGCTTCAGTAGGATTGTTCGCAGCACTTGGTCTATATTTTTTACTATGTCTGTGTCTGAAATAAATAACATGAAATGGAAAATTATTTTCTTTGTATTTTATTACATATTTTAAGCCAAATAACATCACACATAGCACTTACGCCATTCTAATACGTATTGTTTAAAACATTAATTTAAAGTAATAAGAAAATAATAAGATGTATTGAAATCTCTTTGTTCCCACCTACTAAACGTAGTGATTATATACTCTTTGCGCACCTACGATTAACTTCCCGCTGACTTTTAAATGGGGTGTCGTTCGGAAGCGTAACACCGCGAACCATTCATATAAATATACATTTAGCAAAATGTGGTAAAATCAACACATTATTATTTTTGTTGTAGGCAAAATACGATGATTTAAATATTTAATTATACTTTTGTATTCATGCAACTAATGTTTTGAATTTTTAATATCAATACATTACAAAATTAAAACCGTAACTTACCGACAAAAAACTTAATCTTGTTCCTAAACGTCACCTTCAAAAGTTAAAAGACAGCAATAGACAACTTATCAATCCAGAAGTCAGCCAGGTTTACGCATGTCATAATACGACATTTTACAAGGCAGTTAAATGGATTGCCTGGAACTTGCATGGTTTTTTAAAAGCTCATAATACGGCCCCAGGACAGCAAGGTAACTTTTTTCTTGTTGGGCCCCTATGTCGGGGCCCTCCGCCAGTTGTCTCGGCAATGGCTACCGCCATAGGTATAGAGCCAAGCCCGCACTGCAATTTTTAATCGCCAATTTTTTATCACAAAAACACATGGTATTATATGCAGATAAAAATTGCGGTGGAAAAAACATCTCAATGCGCGAATAAAAATGGCTGTGCGGGCTTGGCCTTACCTACTAGTTAAGATGTTTTTACGCAATTTATTAATAATGTTCCGAAGGTTTCGTAAACGACATTTTTTAATAATAGTGACAGACAGCTGATGTCCTCTAGTTTTTAAGTAGCGTGATGTATTTGACGTGTACTGGATCGTTTACATGGTCGAAGTAGGTACCTGTGACCTGTGGCTTCGCTTGCTCGAAGAGGGCAGCAGGCGACCTCGTGTAAATGAACCAAAACACACTAAACGTTTATTGTATCAATAAATAAATGATATGGTGCCAAAGCTAGTTGTTTCATTGACCCTTTTCTTAAATTTTGTAATAGGAGACATTCGGCCAAATTCTGAAACACATCTCAACTTAAATATATTGGTGCATTGTCGTTTCAGAATCCGGGGGTTGATTACCAGAAATAGCTCAAACAACATTAACATTACAGCCGTTGACGAGAGCTTCCCGTACATCGATCTCTGACGAGGCTGATTTCTCAGAGACATCAACAATAGGAGTTGCCGTGAATGTGTATTTAAATCAGCACACTTGTTATAAATAATGTAGGATCTAAGGCCAAGCCCGTATAGCGATTTTTACTCGCACGATTTTTTTATCGCAGTCTGTAACACATGGAATCATAAATGCAGGTGGGCACTGGCGATTAAATTGCGGTGTAAAATAATCTCAGTGCGCGAATAAAAACAACAACAGCACGAATAAAAATCGCAGTGCGGTGGCACAGCCGCCATGTATTGCTGTCCAGCTCGTCCCTCGCCGTCAGGGCTCCGCGGACTGCTATTGTTGAGATTAGATTAAGTGACCAGTAGGTACCTACATTGCACTGATACACCACCACACAGCTCTGTACGCCTAGTACGAGTAGCGCCCCTAGCGAAAGGGGCGGTGGAGAGGAACTTCGAATCACAATTATAAAAGCGAAAGTTAATGAGTGTGTATGTGTGTGTTTGTTACATCTTCACGCTGTAACAGCTTAACAGATTTGTATGACAACATATAGGCTAGTTCCCGAAGGATGCGCGATCAACGACAAACAAGTTATTTGACGACAACCACTCGGCATAATACGTCATCATTCATCATCATTTCAGCCGAAAGACGTCCACTACTGGACATAGGCCTCCCCCAATTAAGGGGGGAATATGCCATAATCGCCACGCTTGGCAGGCGGGTTGGCGATCCCAGTTGGTTGGTTAAATCCTCAGAGAACGCTGCTGCCCATCCTCTGGTGAATCCCTTAGTGGCCTTTTACGACACCGATGAGAAGAGATAAGGGTGGTGCTATTCTTTAAGTCCGGCACGGACTAATACGTACAGTCTAACAAATAAATTAGTATACAGGGTAGAGAGATATAAATGAAGTGTTCTCAGAAGATTATGGATGTTTTCGAGTAAACAATCATAATCTATCTATAACTAAAACTGTAAAGGTCGAAAAGTCTGTACATTGAGTTTTTTTCGCGAAAACCGGCTAGGGGGACTAGAAATAAGCTATAGAACACGAATCAATCGTTGAAAAAAATTATGTCTGTCTGTCTGTTTGTTACCTCATCACGTGAAAACGGCTGTACGGATCGTAATGAAACTTAGCATTTGTATTGGTATTAGTCTAACTTAAAATATAGGGTATGTTTTATCTGAATCGGTTGAGTAGATCCAGCGATACAGCTTGACCCCTCTATTGTATTAAGTTGCATACTAAGTAGAGGTCATGATTGTTGGTTGGATGCAGGTTGCAGGTTCCTAAAAATACAACTGGATTCTATTAGTATTATAGAAAATATAGAATAACATAACATAGCCCATCACTGTCCCGCTGCTGGGCATGGCCCTCTTCTTGGAATGAGAAGAGTTAAGGAACTGGATATTGTTAGTGTAATAGATTATCATAACATAATCAGCTCATTACCTACTGCCCCACTGCTGGGCACGGACCTCTTCTCGGAACGAGAAGAGTTAAGAAACTAGAAAATATAGAAAAACATAACGTAGTCAACCCATTACTGGGTATGGCCCTCTTCTCAAAATGAGAAGAGTTAATAAACTGGATATTATTAGTATTCTAGAATAACATAACATTACCAGCCCATTACAGTCCCACTGCTGGACACGGGCCTCTTCTCAGCATAAGAAGAGAAGTGTGGTTAGTGTTATAGAATAACATAATCAGCCCAATTACTTCCCACTGCTGGGCACGAGCGTCTTCTTAGAATGAGGGAGTTTAGGGCTAATTCCATGAAATTCCATCACCTTAGCCGGTTGGTTGTAAAAACAAAATATAGTATGGTCGGTAAATAGTGTAATCGTCTGTGTAGGCGCTTATATGTATATATTTGAAGACATTGTGTTCATAATTATGACACGATGTTATTTTCCGACATCCACGCGGACGGAGTCGCGGGCACAGCTAGTACTATAATAAAACTGTAAAGGTCGAAAAGTCTGTACATTGCGATTTTTTTCGCGAAAACCGGCTAGGGGGACTAGAAATAAGCTATAGAACACGAATCAATCGTTTAAAAAAATTATGTTTGTCTGTCTGTTTGTTACCTCATCACGTGAAAACGGCTGAACGGATCGTAATGAAACTTAGCAATTGTATTGGTATTAGTCTAACTTAAAATATAGGGTATGTTTTATCTGAATCGGTTGAGTAGATCCAGCGATACAGCTTGACCCCTCTATTGTATTAAGTTGCATACAAAGTAGAGGTCATAATTGTTGGTTGGATGCAGGTTGCAGGTTCCTAAAAATACAACTGGATTCTATTAGTATTATAGAAAATGGTGTCGATTCTCTTGTTCACGATCTAAACTTATTTTAAACTATCGCTCTCTTTTACTAAAAGTAGATACAAGAAAGGGATGGCAACCATTTTATAACTGTCAAATTAGTTTACGTGTTACATTTCTTTGTATTTTAGTGGGCACGTTCCGAGATCACGACTAAACTTGTATGGAAATTTTAATTTCGTCTAATTTGACAGCTCTTAAATGGTTGCCATCCCTTTCTTGTATCTACTATTAGTAAAAGAGAGCGATAGTTTAAAATAAGTTTAGTTCGTGAACAAGAGAATCGACACCAATATAGAATAACATAACATAGCCCATCACTGTCCCGCTGCTGGGCATGGCCCTCTTCTTGGAATGAGAAGAGTTAAGGAACTGGATATTGTTAGTGTAATAGATTATCATAACATAATCAGCTCATTACCTACTGCCCCACTGCTGGGCACGGACCTCTTCTCGGAACGAGAAGAGTTAAGAAACTAGAAAATATAGAATAACATAACGTAGTCAACCCATTACTGTCCCACTACTGGGTATGGCCCTCTTCTCAAAATGAGAAGAGTTAATGAACTGGATATTATTAGTATTCTAGAATAACATAACATTACCAGCCCATTACAGTCCCACTGCTGGACACGGGCCTCTTCTCACCATAAGAAGAGATGTGGTTAGTGTTATAGAATAACATAATCAGCCCAATTACTTCCCACTGCTGGGCACGAGCGTCTTCTCAGAATGTGGGAGTTTAGGGCTAATTCCATGAAATTCCATCACCTTAGCCGGTTGGTTGTAAAAACAAAATATAGTATGGTCGGTAAATAGTGTAATCGTCTGTGTAGGCGCTTATATGTATATATTTGAAGATATTGTGTTCATAATTATGACACGATGTTATTTTCCGACATCCACGCGGACGGAGTCGCGGGCACAGCTAGTGATTAATATAAACGGTTTCACTCACGTTATTTCATCGGGTGTGCCCGACCGGTTTCGGTTTGGTGCGCGACGCCGCCGCGTGACCAGCTCATGATTAAGGGCTCCGTTCGAGCTTGAAACCGGTCGGGCACACCCGATGAAATAACGTGAGTGAAACCGTTTATATTAATCATTGTAAACAATCATTTTAATAACGGACAAAGTTAAACTATATTTATACAAAACCCTAATCAAACCATTCTATAATAATTTCCTGAGTAATCTTCATCTATAGCGATAAAACCGCCAATTGTACTGTGCTCATGTTTATTACAACTTTACTTTTATTTTTATGGTGAGCAAACCTGTTCAAACAATAAAATATACTCTACCTCTATCTATCTATCTAAATCTGGCAACCTTGTATACTAATTGCTTTGTAAGACTGTACCAGGGTGTCATGAACATCGAAAGTTGTGTGTGTAGTTATGGTTGTTACTTTTTCATGCTGAAACGCCTGAACCGATTTGGATGAAATTTGGTGCTTATAGGGAATTGAAGATAGCTTGAATCCTGGGGAAGGACATACGACAGTTTTTTTCAGATACGCGGACGATACTAGCTGTTATAGAAGCAAATCAAAATAATACAACATGTACATAACATGATTTATTATTCTTACACATACGTCTGAACCAGCTTAAGTTGACAACAATCTCACACAGTATCGCAATATATATTAATTTATTATAGTGATGCGACTCGAGTCTACTTTTACTCGAGTGACTCGAGTGACATCGAAAAAAACGCATTCGAGTGAAAAAACAATTGACTCGAGTTCACTCTGACTCGAGTCACTCACCGAGACATGCGAAACGATGCATTTTTATTCTTAAGAATACTTTTCTATTTTATGTCTGTTATTTGGTTTTATGAATAGACCGTATGTGCTAATTTTTATAAGCATATTAATATTAATTTCGTTACATAAATGTTGATTTTGTAAGACTGACCATGTTTTGAAATAAAACTTCATGCTTTTTGTTCTATTAAGCCTCAACTTATTGACAAATTAAAATTTATTAATTCAAGGATTGAGACGAGTGACTTGATAGAAGCGAGTGATCGAGTGACTCGTGAACCACTCGAGTGACTCGACCACTCGAGTAGTACTCGAGCAAAATTGTATAATGACTCGAATGACTCGAGTGGTAAAATTGGACTCGAGTCGCATCACTAATTTATTATTAAAACGAGCGCTACTACAACAGACATTACTCACTAGCGCCCCTGGCGGTAGCTTGTGGAACTAAATCAGTAATACTACGATTTGGAATGAACATGATATGATATGGAGTTAGAGGGCATAATACAACTCCTTGTCAATAGGTGATGCCATTCTAAACTGGACTTTGTTTGTAAGCACTTAAAGTTGACATTTATTGTTATATTGTTGTGTGTTATTCAGTAAAGTGTATTTGGAATGATCGACTCGTTACTCGCAGTTCCACAATCTACCGACAGAGAGCAGAACCTGTATACACGGTTATTTTATTAATGTGCCAAAAACACTTTGAAAATAGCCGTGCATATCGAGTTCCCGCACCATTGCGAGAGCAGTGACGCCGTCTCAGCTGCTCCCCGCACTAACATCACCTGATTGTTTAGTTCTAATGATGGCCGCCTGGAGCCGTACTATAAGAGTTATGAGCAACTATTGTTCCGTTGCGAGAGGTGACAGAGCTATACAGGACGTATAGCGCCATCCTTCTCGCACCGGAACAATGGTGACTCTCAGTTCGTAACACGGCCGCTGAACAGGGGGCCTAGTACGAGTTTGACACTTTATAATACTTTCATAGTTTTCGTCGATTTTCATTCATAAACTACTAGTTCCTCCTCGTATCCGCCAGGGGCGCTACTGATTAATGAATGAAAGTCGTCGAATTCGATGGAAGTATTGGTAAGTGTCAAACTCGTACTAGGCCTACAGGAGTCGGTCAGTGCAGCAGACTGCTACTCGCTACGTACTTACAAGTGACAATTAAGCCGCGAATACACCTGTAACGTGCTCATTCGCCAGATTCTGACAACGATTACACTTTGCGCGAGTGTTACAAGTGTGTTGGTACCTTTATTGTTAATTTTCAATGTCAAGTTTATATTTTTTAAAGTTTGAGACTGAACAAAGATTAAACTAAATTAAAAATATTGCTATCTTGTACTCGCACATGAAACAAGAAAGAGATGGAATATAATAAGAGTTGTTGAAATAAGATATAAGTTTGATATACGAATAAGAGTTTGACAGTTCTAAACGTGTTCAGTTTGTTTCTTATTTCCTCTGTTAGTAACAGACAACAATATTTTAAATGTCATTTCAATATTTAATAGGTTTTGAACAGAGTTCGTAGGAAATAGATATTGCTGCTTCATGCTCTCACATATAATTAATAATAAAAGTAATTATTACGAATCAAATACATACGAGTAGGACATACCTGTTCCTATATCACGCATCCTACGTGTCGTGACACGTGTATTATTACTTAACGTTTGAACTATGCGCGCCATACATATTCGATTATTCGACATTTATAATAAATAATACAACATTAAAAGCATCTTATTGGTATCGGTCATACACTTACTACGTGTGGTGAGAAGCTCCAAAATTATAAATATTACCAAAACAGTGCGTACCCTAACTATACAAGGTAGAAGATTTCATAAACGAATTTTAGTCTTCCGTTTCAAAAAAATACTCAAATGATAAAATCTATAGCATTAAAAAGAAAACAAAAATTGTAGACATCAACTTTTTGAGGACGACATCAATTTTAACAATAAGTAAATACTTAAACCTAACTGGTAACACTCGGCTGGCAGCGGCACTCGCTGCCAAGGCTGGTCCACACCGCCGCGTGCCGAGCCCCCCACAGCCCCCACCGCCTGCCCCCCACAGCCCATGCCAGCCACTACGACAGCTTCACATAACTTGTTTCAAAAAAATACTCAAATGATAAAATCTATAGCATTAAAAAGAAAACAAAAATTGTAGACACGCCCGGTAATAAAAATAATATCAACTTTTTGAGGACGACATCAATTTTAACAATAAGTAATAGTAGTTTATGAAACTGTTGCATAATAGGGGTTATTAAAACACGAGTGTGAGTTTAAAAACCGAGCCGTAGGCGAGGTTTTTAATAGTATCACACGAGTGTTTTAATACCTAATTATGTCAGTTTCATACACTATTTTATCTACACTCATACAATTTTAAATAAAATACCAAAGTCAAAATCTTAGTAACATTGTCGTTGTTTTTCTTGATTTCTCTGGTAAAAGATTGTTAGTCATTTACGTTGCTGCATCCAAAAATTCAGGCGGGGTCATATTCTCCTCAGTTCAGTATCACTGCTATAGTCAGATATTTTTGCCCAGAATAAAACTTTCGGCATACAAAACCATAATAATAACGTAAACAATAACAATAAATTTACAAGTAACGATGTCCAAATCCAGTAGGCCAGGCGCGCGGCCGCGCACGCGCTCTGGTGCGCGCCTACACAGATAATAAAATATAGTCTGGCGAAAACATTATAATCGGAACTAATTTTCTATCCTTGTCAGGATTCCGTCAATCTCTGTTTTATCATACAAAAAATATGCCTGTAAACACTTAAATATAATTAAAAGCAATATGACAATCAAAAGTTCTGCCAAAAACGCGATTTTAAACGATAAAAATTTTCAATGTATGACAAGTGGCGCCACCCTGAATTTTGTGTACTCATTGGTGCCAAACTGTACGACTGCTAAAAAAAAGGTTTGAAAACTCCTTAGTTAGGTCGAAGTGGCATTAAAAACTCCTTAGTTAGGCTCTAGCGGGAGCACTTCGAGTCTCATGACCGAAAGATTGCATAATAGTAGTTTATGAAACTGTTGCATAACAGGGGTTATTAAAACACGAGTGTGAGTTTAAAAACCGAGCCGTAGGCGAGGTTTTTAATAGTATCACACGAGTGTTTTAATACCTAGTTATGTCAGTCATACAATACTTTATCTAAACTCATACAATTTTAAATAAAATACCACAGTCAAAATCTTGGTAACAAATTCAATCCAAAGCCAAATCCAGTAGGCCATGGCGCGCGGCCGCGCACACGCCGCGCACGCGCGCTGGCGCACGTCAACACAGATAATAAAATATAGTCTGGCGAAAACATTATAATCGGAACTAATTTTCTATCCTTGTCAGGATTCCGTCAATCTCTGTTTTATCATACAAAAAATATGCCTGTAAACACTTAAATATAATTAAAAGCAATATGACAATCAAAAGTTCTGCCAAAAACGCGATTTTAAACGATAAAAATTTTCAATGTATGACAAGTGGCGCCACCCTGAATTTTGTGTACTCATTGGTGCCAAACTGTACGACTGCTAAAAAAAAGGTTTGAAAACTCCTTAGTTAGGTCGAAGTGGCATTAAAAACTCCTTAGTTAGGCTCAAGTGTGCGGTTATGGAAAAAAAATTAAATTACCGCATTGTTTTGTTCAGCAAACTGTATCGTAATGAAACTTTTTAAATTCATAACAGGTGCATGTGCGTAAAGTATGTCATTATGACATTACTTTCGAGTTCATAATTCGAATTTTACGATACGAGTGTAGATAAATACTTAAACCTAACTGGTAACACTCGGCTGGCAGCGGCACTCGCTGCCAAGGCTGGTCCACACCGCCGCGTGCCGAGCCCCCCACAGCCCCCACCGCCTGCCCCCCACAGCCCATGCCAGCCACTACGACAGCTTCACATAACTTGTTTCAAAAAAATACTCAAATGATAAAATCTATAGCATTAAAAAGAAAACAAAAATTGTAGACACGCCCGGTAATAAAAATAATATCAACTTTTTGAGGACGACATCAATTTTAACAATAAGTAAATACTTAAACCTAACTGGTAACACTCGGCTGGCAGCGGCACTCGCTGCCAAGGCTGGTCCAAACCGCCGCGTGCCGAGCCCCCCACAGCCCCCACCGCCTGCCCCCCACAGCCCATGCCAGCCACTACGACAGCTTCACATAACTTGTTTCAAAAAAATACTCAAATGATAAAATCTATAGCATTAAAAAGAAAACAAAAATTGTAGACACGCCCGGTAATAAAAATAACATCAACTTTTTGAGGTCGACATCAATTTTAACAATAAGTAAATACTTAAACCTAACTGGTAACACTCGGCTGGCAGCGGCACTCGCTGCCAAGGCTGGTCCACACCGCCGCGTGCCGAGCCCCCCACAGCCCCCACCGCCTGCCCCCCACAGCCCATGCCAGCCACTACGACAGCTTCACATAACTTGTTTCAAAAAAATAATCAAATGATAAAATCTATAGCATTAAAAAGAAAACAAAAATTGTAGACACGCCCGGTAATAAAAATAACATCAACTTTTTGAGGTCGACATCAATTTTAACAATAAGTAAATACTTAAACCTAACTGGTAACACTCGGCTGGCAGCGGCACTCGCTGCCAAGGCTGGTCCACACCGCCGCGTGCCGAGCCCCCCACAGCCCCCACCGCCTGCCCCCCACAGCCCATGCCAGCCACTACGACAGCTTCACATAACTTGTTTCAAAAAAATACTCAAATGATAAAATCTATAGCATTAAAAAGAAAACAAAAATTGTAGACACGCCCGGTAATAAAAATAACATCAACTTTTTGAGGTCGACATCAATTTTAACAATAAGTAAATACTTAAACCTAACTGGTAACACTCGGCTGGCAGCGGCACTCGCTGCCAAGGCTGGTCCACACCGCCGCGTGCCGAGCCCCCCACAGCCCCCACCGCCTGCCCCCCACAGCCCATGCCAGCCACTACGACAGCTTCACATAACTTGTTTCAAAAAAATACTCAAATGATAAAATCTATAGCATTAAAAAGAAAACAAAAATTGTAGACACGCCCGGTAATAAAAATAACATCAACTTTTTGAGGTCGACATCAATTTTAACAATAAGTAAATACTTAAACCTAACTGGTAACACTCGGCTGGCAGCGGCACTCGCTGCCAAGGCTGGTCCACACCGCCGCGTGCCGAGCCCCCCACAGCCCCCACCGCCTGCCCCCCACAGCCCATGCCAGCCACTACGACAGCTTCACATAACTTGTTTCAAAAAAATACTCAAATGATAAAATCTATAGCATTAAAAAGAAAACAAAAATTGTAGACACGCCCGGTAATAAAAATAACATCAACTTTTTGAGGTCGACATCAATTTTAACAATAAGTAAATACTTAAACCTAACTGGTAACACTCGGCTGGCAGCGGCACTCGCTGCCAAGGCTGGTCCACACCGCCGCGTGCCGAGCCCCCCACAGCCCCCACCGCCTGCCTCCCACAGTCCATGCCAGCCACTACGACAGCTTCACATAACTTGTTTCATTTGATCATTGTCAATTGTTTAGCGATGGAATCCCCCCCACAGCCGACATAGCTTGTAACTTGCGACACAGTCTACACTCGCCGCCATCTTGACAATCAACAAATCACAAAACAATATGAACCGGTCCGTAGCACAGCGCACCGCTGACACTACTGCTGTACAGACAGCTGCACACACACACACAAACATACAAAGTGTTATTGAATTAACTCAAAACCCGAAACTAGTTTGTTCAGAATCGAGAGTAGAATCCATTACACTACTTTTTAACATAGGTTAATTTTTACCAAAAATACATTTTAATACTATGCCGAGTCTAAAAGTTTCATACGACGACGCGGCGCTGAGCGCAAAGGCGAGCGAGACCCAGTAAAAAAGTGTGATGGAAACTTTTGGGTAATATTTGTTTCCTAAAACTATTAAAATTTAACTTAATTTTCAGAGGTTATCCACCTTCTGACACAGTAGCGTCGAGAGCGCAGCATGTTCTTGAATGAATCTAGCGCTATGAATCGATTAGAGTAACCATGATACCAAAAATAAAAAATATCTTCTACAATAATAAATTAAAATTAATAATTACTTTCCATATCAATTTATTATAATAAAAACTAGTTGTGGTGTCTGAGGTTTTGAGTTATTCCAATTGTATATATATATACTCCACGAAAACATAAAGCAAATTTAAGAAACATTTGTACATTAAATGTTTATAACAAACCAAGCATTCGTATGTATTAGCAGATATTGACAGATCTCAATCCTGACTTTTCCTTAAATCAACGTTTTAATTTCGCCAAGTGTATACAACTGTGTGCAGCGAACTGTACAACTCATTGCTTTGGTAGACATCAGCAGCGACTGAGCGGCGACGGCCCCCGGGGCGGCAGAGTTCACAACACTCATGCCCTCACACACACACACAAACATACCGAACCACAGCTGAACTATGAGCACACACACACATCTACAAGTATGCCACCATCATAGTTGGAGAGCTTCCACTCACAGCTCACACACTGAGCGAGAGGCGACACGGCGGTACTAACTGGGCACAGCTGATGACGTCACATCTGCCGGGACCTTCCCCGCTCCTCCGCGCAAGCACACACTAACATAAATACAACTGACCTACATAATACTTTGGTATCTAATAATAACGTTAAAAGTTTATAATAAGTACGAATCTACGTAAAAACGTTGTAAAAACTATATTAATAAGTATTTACAAAACAGAAACAATCGATCAATTCGATACAATTAAGGCGACCACTTACAGGGCAAGACGCAGAGCTGTCGGTGGAAATAGAAAAAAGTTTACATAAGAGTAGCTAATAGACAACAAGTAAGTTTCAAGATTTATCATGATTGAATTGATAGCGGAGTGACAATAAAAAAAATTCTAATGTGACGTTTGTTGGTCACGAGGCTCAACCAATCATTACATTACAGTTGAGCGCGACACTAGCGAGTGTCGCGGCCACACAAATAGATAGATAGAATGGTTGTAATCACAACTTTACTTGCGATTCATACGTGCTAACTTTCGGACAAACCACGCTTCCCATATTGACGTCACTAATTTAAAAAAAAAAATTATAATCAAATTTACTTTACAGCTTTTGTTTCTGCAGTTACAAACAGCGCAATAAGGCATTTTTGCGGGTTTTTGTTACAGTTTTTACAGAAACAAGACATAAGGCGTACTGAGAAAGGCTTTGAAATGCCCTGCACTCTGGTGCGGAGTGATGGCACGCGCGCCCCGCCCACTTTTCTATTCTATCTATTTCTGTGGTCGCGGCACATGAGTTGGCACAGGGCTGGGCTGGTTGTATCAACCACAGAGAACCTTTGTATGTATCGACTAGCGGTGAACACCAGCGCCGCCGCGGTAATGCCTTGTCTATTTATTCTTTGTGAATAACTTCTCGTAAATGCGAAGCCTTCTCAACAAAACGGGACTCCTAATACTAGTTTGTGCGTCGTTGGTTTCTTCAAGTATTATTTTATTGGAATGATTATTATTGCCACCAGAATTAGTACACTTAGGAGCATCGCTTCGGGATTCACGAATATAATTATTAAATGAATCCGGAAGTTTCTTGGGACAAGATTTTGAGAAATTCTCTTTGTCTTTCATGATAGCTAGTTTTATTCTACAATTGTCCAGACCGTCGTTGTCAGTTTCATTTTGATCGTTCTTAGAATTCTTGTAGAGGTGACCGTCGCTCTCACTGGTGGCTGGGACGTCATTCAATGGATGACGGTCGGTTTTGTGAATGTCTCTTAACATGCTCATATGGTACGCAGTGAACTTGTTCAGTACATTTGGTTTCGAGTCGACGTTAACATCAGTATTCTGATCGTTGTCGACTGTTCTAGCTGAATCCCTGTTCACTTCCCTATATTCTAATATTTTTCTTCTAGCATTTTCTTTTATTTTTTTGAATATGTTTGAATTGACTGAAGTATTTACTTTAAATTCTATACAATTCTTATGTTCTAAGACGTCACTGTGGCGATGAACATCGTCGTCATGGAAACGACGATCACCAGTGCTGTTACGGACTTCAGAGTCGATGTGAGCCTCATCCGCCACTTCATCTTTGGTAGTAGCGGCGCTTGCTCTAATACTATCTCTACTGTCACATCTAAAACTAATCGAGTTCGTATCCTTCAGATCTACTTTACATGAATTATTATAATTACGTTGCGCGTCGCTATTGTCAACACTGATGTGTTTAGTATAACCGCGCCCGGCACTCCGCCTAGTTTGTCTGTTTTTATAGAAATCAAAGCAAAATCTTTTAGTGTCGTCTCCTAAATGGACGTCTTTTATTTTGTGCGTAATATGTTTAACATCTTTGTCTACACTACCATTCCCTGGACTAGTTAACTTGACGGCAACGGTGTGACTGCCCTCACTAGTTAATTCTTCACTACAACTACCATACCCGTAGTAACACACTTCGTTATTTCCTACGTCTTCATCATCCCATACGTCATCGTTCACTGATCGATCGCTACTTAAGATATCATTGACATTTTTACTACAAATATTATGACTCAGAACAGATCTGTTGTTATCTATCCCAGCCTGCATTAAGCTACTAATACTACTATCATTATTTTTTGGTACATTAACCCTATTACTATGGCTACTACTTGTACTATCGTAACACTTATTGTTGCGGTAATTATAATACGAAAGAGATCTACTGTCTATGTAACCGCGGTCACGACTACTACCGGCCTCTCCGGTGTCGCCATCGATCTGCTTATCGTTTCCGTACAGCCTCTCGTACCCACTGTATGTCGCTTCGCGCTCTCCGACACCTGTTCCGCGTGTCATACACTGCGGCAGACGTCGAGCGGCTAGTTCAATCACCCGCTTAGCTTCAGTATCCTCGAATCCATCCTCGAGCACCCCACAGCCTCGCTCACCTGTCGCGGCGGGGGGGGCTCCGCCACGCGCGGGGCGGGGGCCCGCGTAGGCAAACAGGAGTGCAGGGTCAGCGTCCGTGATCTCGCACGTGAACTGGTCCTGCTCCAGCGGCCGCTTGAGCCAGCGACCCAGCTTGGCCTTATCGAACGCTTCTATCAGACGGTGTTTGGCGAGCTGTAAAAAGGGGAATAATTTTATTGATCATTTTTAATGGTAATAGATGGGGGGCATCTATGGCCGTAAGTACCTAATATTTAAATGAAAGTAATCATAAAATATATAAAATGGCACGGTGATGCGGGGACCGCACTCCTGTCGAGTGGTTGAGTATTTGAATACGATAACAATGGCTCCGTACAATCGAATGCTCGTACACGTGATTGTGTCGCATGATCACACCGCTCAGAAATTGACTATCTGGTTAAACTAAAGTGATTATGTTCTAACACAATGTAAAAATTGTTTCTGAATAAATAAATTGAATTGAACTAACATGATAATTTAAAAAGAAGAAGAAAGAAAGAAAAATGATTTATTGCCACAACAAGACGACATGCGGTAGGTGCACATGAAAAATACTTAATTAGGTACATTTCTTGAATCATTTTATCAATGTATGATACCTACTATTACTATTTACTTATTATTTACTATTTAATAATTTTATTGTGAAACTATTAGGAAGATGATGATCAGTTTGGCGAACTGACTTGCGGTTCCATTGAGGCAACAGCCTGGGTGGTATTGCAGTTATGGGCAAAGGTAACCGCTTAACATCAGGTGGGCCTTTAGCTCGTTTCGCCATCCTATACTATAAAAAAAACCGGCCAAGAGCATGTCGGACCATGCTCAGTATTATAGGGTTCCTTAAGTAGGTGTTACAAACAAATCAAATCGAATATTAATCATGGCTATTTTAGTTTTTGCAATAGACGGCAGCATTGGCGACTCAGAGAGTGATGTCAGTAGCCGCTAGATGGCGCTATACAGTGCCAAATGTAATAGACGGCACTTGACGGCAGCATTGGCGACCCAGAGAGTGTTGTTAGACGCCGCTAGATGGCGCCAAATTTAAGAAGTGTGTCGTCAACATAACACAAAGTTACTTTTTGTGATTTTTTCAAATAGAAAGTAGCTAAATGAGCATTATTTGTTATGATCATTTTTCTCTAAGGTCAATGACCTTTGAACTAGGACGTTTTAAGTATTTTTCAGTTTTCTCTCTATAACTCAAAAATTTATAATCACAATATGCTCGAAATAATTTTAAAAGAGAGTTTTTACAAAGGTCTATCAATGTGGAAGATTATAAGTTTCTACGTTGCATAGTTTAGAAATGGCAGGGGGGGGGACACATTGCAAGCTACTTTGGCAGGCTATATTTCGCAGATGGTACATCTGATAAAAAAGTGATGTATGAAACATTACCTTCATTTTAGTAGACCTATTCAATGTTACCCCAAACGAGAGGGTGCAGCGAAAAAATTCATTTCATCCCCATTTCACATGTATGGGCGCCACCCCTAAAATACGTAATCATGATTTTTTTATTCTTTTAAAATTGAGATCTATATCTATCCTATTTTTTAACAAAATTTCATTTATTTATGTTTATAACTGTAGAAGTTATTAAGCTGTAAAGGATTAGGACAGACGGACAGACGGACGGACATGACGAAACTATAAGGGTTCCTTGTAGGACTACGGAACCCTAAAAAGGATTGGATGTTTAGTGTATACCTGGTAGGTAGGACACATCTGTTTGGCTTCGTTGTAGAGCAGAATGTCCGGGTTGTCCGGCATGTCCGGCACTGCGACGTCCAGCTCCGCGTCCTGCGATAATGAGAGCGATTCACCCGGAATAAGCATTCATTGATGACAGGCCGCACCAAACTTTTCGACCGCTCTGTACGCGATGGAATTGATCAAGGCTTATCACCAAATACTGGATATTGTACAGGGTTTAGCCCAGATAGTAGTAGTTTTTTTTTTCCGTTGATAATAAAGCAATGCTATGTCGCTCAGAACTTTAGCCTATTACGGATAATTACCCGAGGGTCAGTTCGTTATGAATTATCTAGATGACATTTAATTTTTAGTAGTAAGAGACGACAGCTCAGCACAGACATTAACAAGTGCATATTTAGCTAAAATTAAGGTGAACTTCAGGACTAAGAAGTGTAAAACTAAAACATATTTTACGAAGACTGATATTTGTATTTTCAGGACGGTTATAACGTTTAAGAAACAGACTTGGGTGCTACCCTGTGCTGTATCGAGTGTGAGGTGTACTTGTGGTCCACTGACCATCGTGAAGATCACTGCGCAACGAGCAAGCACCCGCTGGTTACGAGCTCAGGGCAGTCAACAAGCCGACACGGCATAAACGTGGTTAAAAAAACAATACTTGTATTGTAAATAATATCTTAGTAGGTATGTACTGTTATAACAACAAAGAGAACCTGCAATGTGTGTGGCGAACCAACGCTCGACCAACGGCCGCACGGGTTCCGTAACATCGTGCACAACACAGTTTTGAATAAATAAAATAAATAAATATCTTTGGGACATTTTTTTACACAGCACCATCTAGTCCCAAACTAAGCAGAGCTTGTATTATGGGTACTAGACAATGGATATAATACTTATATACATTTTTTTTTGTAAATACATACTTATAATACATAAGCAACACCCAGACCAACACAAACACTCATGTTCATCACACAAATATTTGTGTCCTGTGGGAATCGAACCCACGACCTCGTAATCAGCAGTCCGACACCCGAACCACTAGACCACAGAGGTCGTCAAAAAAAAAAAAAAAAATTATTTCACAAATACCATGCCGCAAAGTTAGCTGTGCAGTCGCTCAGGAACGATTTGTATGGGTCCAAGTGACTGTAGACTTGGTACACTATATTGATATCTGAAACTCATCGGAAGATGTAGAAGTCTTTCTAGATTATTTTAATGTTTTAACAGTCATGAATGGGTGTATTTGTTTAGTTTTGTGTGAGCTGAAGTTAGATGTTCCAAGAGATGGCTCCACAAGTGGGGCTCACCTGCGGCAGCAGCGGCAGGCGCTTCACGAGGTAGTGCCAGCGCGCGAACATGCTCTGCTTGCACAGCATGGAGGGCTGGCCGCTCTCCAGCATGCCCGTCGTCGCGTTAATCACTTCTGGTTGCTGCAACACGGTGACACTCAACTACACTCTCTCTTCTCTTTTATTTTATTACAGACGCTGTCCCGCATTATCTCTCCTGAATGGTGCGTTAACAGACGCAAATCTCATATACAAAAACACGAATGTCTATAGCTCAGAACGTCAAACAGACCATTAAGAGTTAGTTTCACCTTAGAGATGTAAAGTTTTGACAAAGTGAAATTATTCTATTTAACACATGGAAGATGCGCTAAGTCGCACAGATTGGAAATCAAGGGGGGAGGCCTTGGCCAGCAGTGGGATGTTACAGGCTAACAGTAAACGTATGGAAGACTTAAAGCAATAATAAAAAAACAATAGTCGACAAAAAGCCAATAACAAGTTCACCTATAGAACAAGACTAAAATGTAATACTTGTGAGCGAACTAAGTAGTACACGCTGCTAAAAAAAGATTCCTATGATATAAAATTATCATCGGCAAAGCACAGTAAGCATCGTTGCAGATATTAGTGAAGGTACCAAACACCAAAAATAAAATAAACATTTTGATTTGATTTGGTCGTTTAAGTGAATGACAAATAACAATGGACCGAGCACTGAGCCTTGGGGTACACCGCTAGGCACGGAAACCCAGCTAGACGTGTAATTATTTAACATTACAGATTTCTAGCTTTTATGATCTATATTATAATTATATTGGCGTCATGCTCAAACATACAAACAGACAGAAATTCTAAAAATGGTAGTTTTGGCATCGGTGTACCTAACTTGAATAGGTCATGCACTGATTCTCTTTATTTTTGTGGATTTCTAATTATTTATTGAAAATAAAACGACTTTTCTGTTTGACACATTTTTTAGTTCTTTTTAATTCGCCACCTGCCAAGATATACTGAACGATCTGTGGTATAATACTCCACGGAGGCACGGCGTTAACATCCTCCCCACTTTGAAAGTAGCTACTGCTTTCAAGAATTGCTGCTTGCCTGTTCACTGGATGCTTCTTGTTTCTTCTCCAGTAGCCGCTTGATGTTCCACTGGTGCATTGTCATCCAGTGGCAGTGGGCAAATTTTGGAGAATGCACGGCGAGTAATGCTCTTTGCAGTTTTGATGCTGGCCACCCTTGAGACACCATCTTTGCCTGGAAAAACTTCTATAATGCGTCCCAGACTCCATTTCAAAGGAGGCTGGTTGTCATCCTTGATTAAAACGAGGGTGTCCTTCTTCAAACTGTCAGTCCCCTTCTGCCATTTCACTCTCGCTTGTAGCTCGGAGATATATTCTCTGGACCACCGGTTCCAAAAATGTTGTCTTATTTGTTCAACCCTTTGATAGCAGGTCAGTCTGGATGATGACACCTTGCTCAGGTCGGCGCTGACAGGTGCATTCAGTGGACGGCCAACCAAAAAATGACCAGGGCTTAGTGGAAGGAAATCCTGTGGATCTGACGACAGTGGAGTTAGAGGACGGGAATTTAGCATGGCTTCAACCTCTGCCAAAACCGTGCTGAACTCCTCAAACGTTAAATGTGCGTTGCCCACAACACGTCGCAAATGATTCTTGCAACTTTTCACGCCAGCCTCCCACAGACCCCCAAAATGGCTTGCATACGGAGGGTTCATTTTAAATTCTATACCTTGAGACAATGCGTATTCTTTTATCTCATCGGAACAATTACTAAGAAAAATTTTAAATTCATTCATCAAGCCTACGAAATTCTTTCCGTTATCAGAAAATATAACAGCCGGTTTACCTCGGCGTGAAATAAATCGCTTGAGTGCAAGTAAATAAGCGTTAGACGAGAGATCACTGACTAACTCTAAATGAACTGCCCGTGTTGTGAAGCATACGAATAAACAGATATATGACTTGACTGTTTTTGCACCCCGACCTCGACGGTTCAATATAAGCACTGGGCCGGCGTAGTCGACGCCGCAATGTATGAACGGGTATCCTGCATCCAATCTTTCATGTGGTAAGTTTCCCATTATAGGTGTAAGAGTTTTACCTCGCATCCTAGCACACGTGACGCAAGCATGACAAGTAGTTCTCGCCAAGTTCCTCCCACCTACGGGCCACCACGATTCCCGTATCGAATACAACAGTAGCTGCGGCGCCGCATGCATTAACTGCTTGTGCTTATACCGAAAATATAGAACGGCAAGATGATGTTTACTTGAAATCAAAATGGGGTGCTTCTTATCAAAATTAAATTTAGAGGAATATCCTATGCGACCTCCAACTCTAATTAATTTGTTTTTATCTAAAAATAAATTTAATTTTGACAAGTGAGCCTGCGTTTTACTAGCACAACCGTTTTTAAGCAAAGAATTATACACGTCAGGAAACGCTTCCTGTTGTGCTAACCTTGCTAACGTTAAGACAGATTCATTCAACTCGCCCGCACTCAACATGCCTCCTCGCATGAGACTACGATTGCGCGCGTTATGTATAAAGCGGAGTACATACGCGAAGGCACGCTGCATGCGTACGAAATGTGAATATCTAAAAAAGGGAAATAGTGTTATATTATTTTGTTGTTTTGTACCACAATAATAATTATGTGTGGCGTGTGTAGACTTTAGTTCTGGCAGATCTAATATAGGGGGTGGACTAGCCTCCAATGTATGCTCAAATTCTCGGTTTCGTAGGAACTGAGGTCCTCCCCACCACAAAGTGGAAGTACTGAGACTATCTACATTACAACCGCGTGACAATAAATCGGCAGGGTTTTCTTTTCCATTTACATGATGCCATGTATGCCCTTTAGTTATATCGAGAATTTCTGAAGTGCGATTTTGAACATAAGTTTTAAGTTGTGTAGGTGCAGTGTGCAACCACCCTAACACTATCGTGGAATCTGTCCAGAAAACAATTTTATTAAACTGAGTGCGAAGTGAATTTATAATTTTTGAGTATAATCGGGCACTTACTAGTGCTCCGCACAATTCTAACCTCGGTATCGTCATAACCGGTTTAATTGATGCTACTTTACCTTTAGAACACAGCAGGCTGACGTTCACAACAACACCTGACGAGTTATCTATTGTGCGAATATAGGCACAGGCGCCGTACGCTGCCTGAGATGCATCACTAAACATATGTAACTCTATAGATATATTGGGCATTGAGTTGTTATTCATTGCGTATCGTGGCACTCTGATACTATTAAGTAATTTTAAGTTACTTACGAACCGATTCCAGATTTTTGTAATCTCCTCTGGTACCGGCGCGTCCCAATCTAACTGTAATACCCAGCACTTTTGTAATAATATTTTTGCTATTGTAATTACAGGACTTAATAGCCCAAGTGGGTCATAGATCTGTGCTGCACTAGACAAGATTATACGCTTTGAAATAGGTTTCGTGACGTCTTGTTCCAACTGTGTGTGAAAGTATAATTCATCCTGCGTAGGGTACCAACCTAAACCTAGGGTTTTACTGTGAACATTTTCGCCTACTGATAAATTCTTTGCTAGTGTGTGTGACATAGTTTGGGAATCATTTTCGAAATTATAAACCCATTTTCTAAGAGGAAAACATGCTGACTGTAATACATTCATTGTACCCTCACATATTTCTAATAGTCTTTCTTTACTGGAGGCTGAACAAGACATGTCGTCAACATAAAATCCGCTTAATATTGTTTGTGCGACATCGGGATCGTCAGATTCTTGTGCCAATTCTTTTAAACACCTGCAACTCAAATAGGGCGCGGACGCTGTGCCGTAAGTGACCGTGTTAAGTCTGTACACGCTTATTTCATCAGCTGGACTGTCACGCCATAAAATTAACTGTAAGTCGCGTTGTGATTCGTCAATTAGTACCTGCCTATAAAACTTCTCTATATCGGCGCAAGCGACATATTTATTTTCCCGGAATCTCAATAAAATGGACACTAAATCGCCTTGTATCGGCGGCCCAATCAGCTGGAGGTCATTTAACGATACTCCGGTAGTAGATGCGGCGCTTGCGTCGAACACAACGCGTAGTTTTGTAGTTATAGCATGCTCCCGAAACACACCATGATGTGCGAGAATATAATGAGGTGTCCCGTAAGAATGCACACGACTCATGTGACCTAACGCGATATATTCGTGAATAAAATCGGTGTACATTTTTCTATACGTTGGATTGCGATCTAAGCGTTTCTCAAGCGCATATAAACGTCGCTTTGCTTGTGTGTATGTGTCACCTAAAGTTTCGGGAGAATGCTTGAATGGCATGCTCACACAAAACCTGCCGTCGACTTCACGTTTAGTTGTCTTTAAAAAATGATTCTCACATCGACTTTCTTCGTCGTCAAGCGAATCAGCTGATTTTGAATGAGCAGGCAATTCTTCCAATTCCCAAAATCTACGTAACTGATTATCTATAGACTGCATGGTTGCAGTTTGCGTGAAGTTACAAGATATATTGTTTGACCTTTGACCTTTAACATTTGTGACGGAACCAGAAACTACCCAACCTAATTTCGTGTTTTGTAGAAAAGGGCCGTTAGGTAAACGCATTTTCCCTGCACTAAGCAAATCCCAGAATAAATCTACACCTATTAATAGATCTATAGGTCGACTTTCGGAAAACATAGGATCAGCCAAAGAAATATTATAAGGAATTTTAAATAATTTCATGGGTACCGACACTTTAGGCAAAGTTGAAGTTAATTTTTCTAAGACTAGGCACTGTACGTGTGAAATAAACGTGCCATCCGTCGATCTAAGTTCAAGTTTGCAGGATTGGGTACACTGCGTAGCTATATTGCTGACACCTCGAATCTGCTGAGTGGACTGTATAAGTTGAACATTTAATTTATCACATAACGACTTGGTCACAAACGATCGTTCACTGCCACTGTCGAGGAGTGCGCGCGCCCTGTGTAAGTTACCTAAACTATCAGGTACATCGACTAGTGCAGTTGATAAGAGAACGGATTGCGGTGGTGACAGTTGCGTGCTATAGATGTCGTTATATGTGTTATTCACCTGTATAGAATAACTTTGTGCGTGTGTGATATTTGATGTACCGGCAGCGGCTTGGATCGCTGGCGGTTTGTTTTCATTCGTCGATTGAAGGTCGGCCGTGCGGGTCTGCGTTTGACTACCAATGCTAAGATCACATATTAATGTATTATGTTTTTTCTCGCATTTTCTGCACGGGCCGTACCTACATTCAACGGATGAATGACCTGCAAGAAAGCAGTTCTCACACAATTGTTTATCTTTTATCATCCTTTGCCTGTCTTTTAAAGTTAAATTGAGAAACTTCTGACATGAGTACAAAGGATGTGGTATGTTACATAATAAACATAACCTTTTGCGTGCCTGTTTTTTGTGTGAGTTATATTTAGTGTGATTGGTACCTTCTGATTTTTCTGTAAGTATGTTACAGTGAACCTTTTGTGAATGTAATTGTTTTTTGTCATGTGTGCTGTTAGACTTCTGTGATACGAATAATGTTTCTAACATATCTGCTTTATCTCTGAGGAATTTTAACAAGTCATCGACCTTAGGCTTTGAAGACTCGCCAGTCATAGCTGAAATATTTTTAAATTGCTCCCACTCGCGTTCCGTGGTTTGATCTAACCTGGACACAATCATAAAAATTATGAGTGTGTCCCAGTGATCAGTTGACTCACCGAGTACTTTAAGGGCACGTAAATTCTTTAATGTTGTATCAATAAGCTTACGTATTTGAGCTGGCGATTCTTTCGAAACCGTAGGCAGTGAAAACAATGACTTAACGTGATTGTGCACGAGTAATTTACTATTATTATATCGATTTGATAATAATTCCCATGCAACAATGTAGTTATTAGCAGAAAATTCTATGGATTCAATAACTAGCTTAGCTTCTTTTTTTAATGATGATTTTAGATAATGGAACTTCTGTATTTCGGAAAGACTTTTAGAAGAATGGATTAGGGACGTAAACGTGTCGCGGAATTCGAGCCAGTGCTCATATGAACCGTCGAATTCTGGTAACGTAATAGTAGGCAATTTGACTGACTGCGGTAACTTATCAGTGCAAGTTGGAGTAAAATCGTCATCCAGCATGCACTGTGCTTTGGATAATATGGAGTAATATTCTCCATCAAAACATTCTCGCACTTCTATTTGTTCCTGTAATTTACTCTCAGGAATCAACACGTCAATTTCATTTTGAATTCCGTGATACTCTGTGAATAAACTATTTATTCCCTGAATACGCATTCTCACCTCAGCGCGTTGTTCGACTGACAAAGTAATTCCTACTAATGAAAGCACATATTTCTTGAAACTGGTTAATCTACATTTTATAATACCTCTTTTCCTATTAAGATCTTTAATTAAAACTTTACTATCACTGTGTTCACTTTCGTTTGCCATTATGTGGGTATGCGGGAGTACTCACGGTTTTTAGCTGCTTCTTTGCACGTTACACCCCTGGAATAAGCAGCCAGGCGAATGCAGGATGCAGATTATGCGTGAAGTGAGCAGGCACACCACGTTCAAGGCAGCTCAACACTGGAATTTACCAAAGGCACAAAGTCACACAAAGGAAAACTGTGGGCGGGAGGATTTTGGCTGGCTCGTCTCACCAAAATGCGCTGCGATGCTGCTTTTGCCGGTTGCGGCTGGTGATTATGACGGTGATCTGCGATGATCTGACCAGGCACTGGATTCTTCTGAGGAATTCCTTTTCCTCGCCGCTTGTATGTTCTAGTCTTCTAGTCGTAGGTTTTATGCATTCATACAATTATCTTCACTCCGTAATTGTATTCGGCACGATGGACCAAATCATGTACCTAACTTGAATAGGTCATGCACTGATTCTCTTTATTTTTGTGGATTTCTAATTATTTATTGAAAATAAAACGACTTTTCTGTTTGACACATTTTTTAGTTCTTTTTAATTCGCCACCTGCCAAGATATACTGAACGATCTGTGGTATAATACTCCACGGAGGCACGGCGTTAACAATCAGTATCGTTCCTAGTATGCACAGCAGTGATTTTTTTCAAAAAATATTCAATGTACAGTTTTTTCATCTCTACGATTTTATTATATGTATAGATTACAGAAGATCCACCCAAGTAGAGCGCCGCGTATTTCCAAGTGGTTCTGTTTTCCGTTCTGGTCAAGTCAGTCAAACGCCTTGATATAATCAGTGTAAGCGACGTCGACTTGCTTGCTATCATCCATAGCATCGGTAATGAAATCATTAGATAGGGTCAGGTTCGTGGCAGTACACCACCCTTTTAAAAACCATGTTGAAATGAATTAAACGCTTCGGCAAGCGCCGGGTATCCAGATATACTGGGTGTAAGGGGAACGCTTCCGAACACGAAGATAGGTGCTGGTGATTACTGATACGAAACCACGAAAAAAACATGCGATTCTTTTTTTAGATTTTTTCATTTATTTTTTTTTAATTTTTCATACATAACCAGCTTTGGGCAGTTAAATAAAACTCATACATAATGAAAAATGCAAAAAAAATATGAAAAAATCTATAAAAAGAATCGCATTTTTTTCGTGGTTTCGTATCAGTAATCACCAGCACTATCACCTGTCTTCGTTTTCGGAAGCGTTTCTCTGACACCCTGTATACCTGGTTCTAGATGATTCTTTCAAAGAGCTTAGCAAATGTATAAATGAATGAGTGTTATAGGAGTGTAGCTAGCCTAGCAAATGTGTGTGTGTGTGCGTAATCGTAGCCAGCCTAAAATAATGAAATGAGTGAGTGTATGTGTGTGCGTGTGTGACGTACCGGCATGTTGTTGTTCCAGCAGACGCTGAAGGAGGGCGCGCGGGCGGGGGTGCGCGTCTCCGTGCTGGCGGCGCGCGCCAGCAGCGGGCGCTGCAGCTGGAAGGGCGGCGGCAGCGACGACAGGTAGCCCTCGATGCGCCCGCAGATAGCCCTGCAGCCACATATAGTAGCCGGCATGAGTCGTGAGCACACATGGACAGTAGTGGGGGCAACTTCGCGCATGTACACTTTCGACCAAAATTATTTAGTATCTTTGTTCACTAAATTTCACCGTTAGCATTTTTATAAGGAACTAGCTTTTACCCGCGGCTCCGCTCGCGTTAAATTCTGCTAACCCACGTCAGTCCAGTCCAGTCCAGTCCATTCCAGTCCAGTCCACTGTCCCACGGTGCCACTGCCCCGCTGCCCCACTGCCCCGCTGCCCCACAGCCCCGCTGCCTCGCTGCCCCACTGCCCCGCTGCCCCGCTACCCCACTGCGCGACTGCCCCACTACCCCGCTGCCCCGCTGCCAAGCTGCGCAGCTGCCCCGCTGCCCTACTGCCCCGCTGCCCCGCTACCCCTCTGCCACACTGGCCCGCTACCCCATTGCCCCGCTGCCCAACTATCCCACTGCCCTGCTGCCCCACTCCCCCACTATCCCACTGCACCACTGCCTGCCACGCTGCCCCACTGCCCCACGGCCCCGCTGCCCCACTATACCACTGCCCCACTGGCTGCCCCGCTGCCCCGTTGCCCCACTGCCCAGTTGCCCCGCTTCCCCACTGCCCTACTATCCCACTGCCCCACAGCCTGCACCGCTTCCCCACTGCCCCGCTGCCCCACTGTCCCGCTGCCCCACTGCCTCGCTGCCCCACGGCCCCGCTGCCCCACTATCCACTGCCCGACTGCCCCGCTGCCCCGGTAACCCACTGCCCCGCTGCCCCACTGCCCACCTGCCCCGCTGCCCCGCTACACCACTGCCCCACTGCCCCATTATCCCACTAACCCACTGCCCCACTGTATCGCTAGCCCACTGCCCCGCTGCCCCATTGCCCCGCTGCCCCACTATCCCGCTGCCCCGTTACCACACTGCCCCAATGCCCCGCTGCCCCACTATCCCACTGCCCCACAGCCTGCCCCGCTTCCCCACTGCCCAGCTGCCCCACAGTCCCGCTGCGCCACGGCCACGTTGCCCCACTGCCCCGCTGCACCACTGCCCCACTGCCCCGCTGCCCCACTATCCCCCTGCCCACTGCACCGCTGCCCCGCTGCCCCAATGCCCCGCAGCCCAGCTGCCCCACGGCACCGCTGCCCCACTATACCACTACCCCACTGCCTGCCCCGCTGCCCCGCTCCCCTACTACCCCGCTGCCCCACTATCCCACTGCGCCGCTGCCCCGGTAACCCACTGCCCTGTGCCCCACTGACCCGCTGCCCAGCTGCCCATCGCCCACTATCCCACTGCTCCACTGCCTGCACCGCTGCCCCACTCCCCTACTGCCCCGCTTCCCCGCTACCCCACTGCCCCGCTACCCAGCCGCCCCACTGCCCCGCTATCCCACTGCCCCGCTGCCCCGGTACCCCACTGCCGCGCTGCCCCACTGAAACGCTGCCCCGCTGCCCCACTGCCCCGCTGTCCCTCTGCCGCGCTGCCCCACTGCCCCGCTACCCCGCTACCCCACTGCCACACTATCCCACTGCCCCACTGACCCACTGCCCCGCTGCCCCATGCCACTGTCCTACTGTCCCAATGTCCCACTATCCCACTGTCCTACTGTCCCACTATCCCATTATATCACTATCGTCCCGTCCCATGTCCCATCCTATGTCCAGTCCCATGTGCCGTCCCACTGTCCTGTCCCATGTCCCGTCTCATGTCCCGCCCCATTTCCCGTCCCATGTTCCGTCCCCTATCCCGTCCCCTGTCCCGTCCCCAGTCCCATCCCCAGTCCCATCCCCTGTCCACTACACTCCATCGTACATTACTATCCGCTCGTGCAAATGCATAGAAGCTTCGATCTGTCGGGTGAGTACGCAACCCAAGTTTTTTTTTTTTTCTTTTCTTTATTTCTTTCTTTCTCAAAACCCATACCAGTTTTTAAGTCAGATCATCAGCTTTCAAACAAAAAAAAAATCATCAAAATCGGTCCAGTAGTTTTAGCGTGATGCTGGAACAAACAAACAAACAAACAGACGTTTACAATTTTATAATAGTTAAGAAGATAAGAAGAAGAAGAATATACTTGAAGAAGAAGGTAATTAAAAATTGTAGACTGAAAATAGTATTTTTTTAGTTACACCAAGATAACTTTATGCTTATTCGTATATAAAGATGGATACAATATAACAACGTTTAGGTACTTCTAAATTTTATTGCTTTTCATACAAAAAATTAGAGAAATCGCAATTTAGAGGTAGCTTCCGGTCCTTGTCTGTAAGTCGAAAAATTCTGATTTTCGGTTGGCTCAAAAGACTGCATTTCCAAGATGGCACCACCCACATACGACAGGATTTTTTTTTCTACTCTGTACAATTCGGCCCGACCAAAAAGTTTTTAATGCAATTTCTTTAGCAGCCGTATTTACTCTATGGAGGCGCGCGCTAGAGCGCATGCGTGTGAATGACAGCTGGATATGAGCGCCTTATTCACCTTATTGTATGCAAAATGTTGTAGAAAAATATAATTAAAAATCACCGGTTCCCGTCATCGTAGCGAGGTAAAATATATACCAGTTTTTAAGTCAAATCATAAGTTTTTAGTCACAAACCCTTTCAACAAAATCGGTCTAGTAGTTTTATAGTGATGCTGGAACAAACAAACAAACAAACAAACAAACAGACAACTGACATTTAACAATTTTATAATAGTAGTAGATAAAATACCCATAAGCCCCATAAGGGTAGTTATAGAAAATACAAACTTTCTCGAATTTCATCCATATTATGATTTTGGGACCTTTTTTTCACGCACAGATAAATAAACAGAAAACATTTTGACTTTTAATTTATTTTTTACTATTTAGTTATCGATGGACAGGTTTTTTAACTCGCATTCGTATTCTCAGCAAGTCCTTTCATTTGATACCCATATTGTACAAAATTTCAGCTCAATAGGTTAAAGATATCTGCTTCAAAATTGAGTTGCAAGATTCCACTCTAACAAATATATTTACATACGTACATACATTGCAAGATAAATACAATCTTGTAATAAATAAAGGATGATGAAGAAGACAAAAAAAACCATTTTAAATTCAAAACATTAAACACTCGAAAACCAAAATATAAATTAATTACAACAAAATAAAAATAAACTGTTTTAAATTCGAAAATGTGAGTCAATAAAGTTGAACCGAAAGTGTACGGTAGCCAAATGACACCTAATTGTCCAATAGACGACGAGCATCGACTGTCGACCAATCGCGTAAATGCAATGTTCGGCGTTGTCACCCCGCGCTCCTGTCATTCCACCAAACAGATCTATAAATGAACTTCTGCGCAGGTGAAGTTTGTGCTCACGACTCGTGCCGTTATCTGTACATCACTGTTGTATTCATTGTTACAGCTACTACTTGGCGGGGCACTATTGTCATTTGTCTAGTGATGCCATTATCGATTAATGCAGATTTATCGATAATTATTATTTTACATAATTGCACCACACTTATTTACCCAAGAACAATGAAGAGACCTTCTTACCCCACAGACATAAGAAACCTTATAGTTGAAAAACATAGTCCGAAGAAAAGATGACACCAGACTAGAGGTCCCCTAAAGACAAACGATTACTCAACAATCTAACAAAACGTGTCAAACAGGAAATCAGGAACTTTAACAACACAATTATGAATACCTGTGTCAGCTGTTCACTGTGGAAAGCCACTAAGAATATGAGAAGACCAATAGCTCAAATTCCTCCAAGGGAAGAAAATGGATCGTGGGCTGCAAGCAGTGAACAGAAAGCTACGTAATTTTTACAACATTTTGAAAAGATCTTCCTAACAAATCATGAAACTAGCTTATTCGAAGCGACGTACTGAGCCAAGATTGCATAGACATAAAGCTAGTTACGCCGAGAGAAGTCACTAATGAGATCTTGTTAAGTAGTATAAATCCGAAAAAATCGCCTGGATTTGACTTAATCACAGGAGAAATATTACGAAAGCTCCCTCGTAACTAACCACTTTAGTTTAGTTACGAGCTTTCGTAACTAACCACATTCATAAACGCTGCTTTTCGATTGAAGTATGTGCCTGATATGTAGAAAGTAGTCGAAGTAATTATAATAGCGTAACGTAGAAATTCTCCTCATGAACCAACATCATAAAGACCAATTTCCCTGCTACGCATTATGTCAAAATTATTTGAAAGCTTGTTTATTGCTAAAGCGGCTGAAACTCATTATAGAAAATAGACAACTTATTCCGGATTAGCAGTTTGGTGGATTCAGAGAAAAGCATTCATACATACATAACCAGCCCATTACTGTCCCACTGCTGGGCACGGGCCTCTTCTCAGTACGAGAAGGCAAGTCCACCACGCTGGCCTAGTGCGGGAAAAACACTCAACAATAATTGATCAGGTGCACAGAATTACAAATTCGATAAAGTTTGTCATGTAGACCTGGTACATAAATTAAAAATAATGTTACCCAGACAGTTTGCTGTGCTATCTTGGAATCATGTTTATGGAACAGCGCGTTTATGAAAAGACATAGGTACACAATATAATTCATTTTTCACGTTGAATATTTTGATGTTTTTTGCACTTCTCATTCCAAATTACATTTAAACATATAAGTTGTAATATTTTTGTAAACCATTTATAAAACCCTTTATTTTGATATCCCACTCGATAGGTCTAGAGGAAAAAATAAATTAAAGACATAATATGGCGTCAAAAAGTATTTTTTTTTATAACTTTGATATACCCAGTGTCACTCTCACAATTAAGACGAATCTAACGACACCTTAAGCTCAAATCCATCAAGCTGTTTAGGCTACAGAGCGTGCCAAAGAAATATACATACATACATACACTCGAAAAACATAACCCTCCTTCTGGCGCAGTCGGGTAAAAAATGGAGAATTAGACTGAATGAAGCTAAGTCAGTTCATATTGTCTTAACTAACAAAAAAACAAAAAAAACCGGCCAAGTGCGAGTCGGACTCGCGCAGTAAGGGTACCGTACCTCTCAACCACCTGATACCCCATTAAAACTGATTTAATTTACGAGAGTTTATCAAAAGACATCAACGTACAGTGCGCGAAATATGATTTTTTGCATGTCTTTCTTATGCAGGTACCACCACATATGTCTATGTTTGTCTTATTTTTAGTATTTGTTACTAAACTACATAGTATGCACTATAATCTGATATGAATTTGACGCTGGTATGTATTACGGTTTTGAAGATAGAGCAAAAACAAAGACGTTGAAAAAAAAGCATGTTTTTTGAGGTTTCTTGTATGGGGGACCCCCCCTTTGGTTTTAGACTTTTTTTTGTTTTTAGTATTTGTCGTGATACACCCCATAGCAACACATATTCTGAGAAAATTTCAACCGGTTACCTATTACAGTTCAAAAGATAAAGCCCTGTGACAGACAGACGGACGGACAGCGTAGCGAGAGTAATAGGGTCCCGTTTGTCACCCTTCGGGTACGGAACCCTAAGAAACAGTATTTATAAATAACCAAGTGGTAACCTTATGTAGATACCGCCAAATATCTAGGAGTGACCCTTGATGTGGTGCTTCGCTGGGAAGCACACGTCAACAAGAAGCGAGAACTACACTTGCGCTACAAGATAACGTACTGGCTGTGTAGTGTGACCACGTGCAGTCGCAGGCATTGCACAAGCTTATTAACCTTAGGGTCAAATTCAATGACCCCCGTGCCAATTAATATAATTATAAAGGGCGCTGGGTTTGGTTACGTGCTACCTCGGTACAGTGTAGCTGAGGCTTTTAAGGGATACAGGTGGACCTCCCCTTCACCACGCAACTTTCTTTTGCAGAAGCCACAGTTTTTTTATTTATGAATAAATATATAATTATGGGTCGGGTTGGTACCACAGACTAGTAAGCCTCAAGACGCCACATAAAGTTTTGCATGAGAACACAGTCGTAAAATGTTGGCGGGGACCGGGGGGCGGACGGCGCGCTATGATTGGTCGGCTCAAATGTTCGGTGATATGATTGGTGCCGCTCGCTGACGGAGTGACGTCCCGATTGGTGGCTGGGCGTAAGATATGCGGTGCTACCGTTGTGATCGGGGGTATCTGGCTAATAGGCGTCTAGATGCTTACTGGTCTGTGGTTGGTACAGAGGGTGGATGATGGTTAGTGTAGGGGTTGGGGGTGGGTCTCCTTTCCATCCTGCTATATTTTTCTTTTAAAGATAAATAAATAAATGAAATTCGTAGATTTTTGAACGAATCCTGCCGCTATACCAGAATCGTAACTCGTGAAAATGTAGGAGCGGAGGTGAAGCTCCGCTAGGGTGTTTGGGGGTGACCCCACTCACAAGGGGGCTCGGGGGGCTCACTCACACATAGAAGGCAAAAGCTGTCGCAGGATAACGCACCGGCACGGTTCTCAGTTTCCCGATCACCCAGTTAGCTAGGCGCCTCGTTAACTCCTCAATTACAAGTTAGTAGTATTGCGAAACACTTCCTCCTCCAGACCAGTTACTGTTATTACCACCGGCGCGCGCATCTCGCCGAGCGCGCCACGTAACGCGCATATTTACATACAGGTATGGAAATTCAAGAAAAGTGCGCTTCAATTAAGGCTGTGAGGGAAACCACATTCAATCACAAATACAGTTCACTGATGGCATAGAGTCCGATCTGTGCGCACCGTACGTGTCATTATTGATAAAATAATGGTTGGTTTATGATGACAACATTAAGATAGAATATAAGAAAACCGGCCAAGAGCATGTCGGGCCATGCTCAGTATTATAGGGTTCTTAAGTAGGTGTACAAACGAATCAAATCGAATATTAATCATGGCTATTTCAGTTTTTGCAATAATCGGCAGCATTCGCGACTCAGAGCGTGTTGTTAGTAGCGCCATCTAGCGATAAATTCAAGATGCCAAATTTAAGAAGTGTGTCATGTCAAAGTTGCTTTTTGTGATTCTTTCAAATAGAAAGTAGCTAAAGGAGCATTTTTTGCTATGATAATTTTTCTCTAAGGTCAATGACCTTTGAACTAGGACGTTTTAAGTATTTTTCAGTTTTCTCTCTATAACTCTTTTTTTTCCCCATTTCACATGTATGGGCGCCACCCCTAAAGAACGTAAAAACTATTTTTTTCTTTCTTTTAAAATTGAGATCTATATGCAGACTATTTTTTAACAAAATTTCATTTACTTATGTTTACAACTGTAGAAGTTATTAAGCTGTAAAGGATTAGGACAGACGGACAGACGGACGGACATGACGAAACTATAAGGGTTCTCCTTGTAGGACTTCGGAACCCTAAAAACGTGGGTAAAATATAAAAATAAAACCGGCCAAGAGCATGTCGGGCCATGCTCAGTATTACCAACACTGGAATGCACTAACAAATAATATAATGATCCAATCAGTTAATACTACTAATATTATAGGTTAAGACGATGGCAATAGCCAAATACCCCAAATAGGCTTTATCTATTCAGTTTGTAGCCGTGAAAAAAAAAAATGTTAATCTTGATCGTATTTTCTGAAACTGTATTGTCCCCAAAACACGTTTTCTTGAAGTTTTCTCGATAGAAAATAATTGTAAACTAACCTCTTAAAACATGCTTTAAAGCAAACAATCTCTATTGTTTACTAAATATTATAAATAAAATTAAGAAAACATTTAAGAAAGACAATAATCTAAAACATAGTTGGTTCTGTTTTTCAAATAAGCTTTTTGTTTTTTATTAAGAAAATTGTTTGTATGCTCTAAAGCACGTTTTAAGAGGTTATTTAAAAAAAATTATATCGAGAAAACTTATAAAAACGTATTTTGGGCACAATAGACTAGGACTCACAGACAACGCACAGCCAAGCCGGTGGCTCTACGAACGTGACATAACATAACATCACGCCTGTATTTCCCCGAAGGGGTAGGCAGAGGTGTATAGTACACCCACATTTCGCCAGTTATGTTATAGTCCCATGTAATAGGGGGCGAGCTTATTGCCATTGACCGGGCACAAATCCAGACTCCGGGCTGCTACTGAGAATTTCCTACTGAAAAAACCTAATAACACTTTGCCCGACCCGGGAATCGAACCCAAGACCCCACGCTCAGCAGTCGCGCTTGCGACCACTAGACCAACGAGGCAGTCTACGAACGTGACGTTTAACACATTTCCTTACATAACCTAGGTGAGCACTAAGGCCACAGAGAAACTACAGGATTTTTGTAAATTCATCCCCTAAAGGCGTTAAATAAATAGGAGTTGTGATACACACAAATAGAAAGGTTGTAATCACAATTTCACTTGCGATTCATGCGTGCCAACTTTCGAACAAACCACGTCTCCCATATTGACAACATAATTTAAAAAAAAAAAGTACTTTACAGCTTTTGTTTCTGCAGTTAGAAACAGCACAAGGCATTTTTGAGGGTTTCTGTTACAGTATTTACAGAAACAAGTCAAGGCGTACTGAGAAATGTTTTGAAATTCGCTGCACTACGGTGCAGTGTTGGCACGCGCGCCCCGTCCACTTTTCCATTCTATCTATTTATTTATGTGGGTTGAAAGTTTGTATGAAAATCCGTCATTTATGAAGTTAGATGAAGAAATACGAGTATCAGTGTTTTTCTGAAAATTCATCCCCTAAAGGGGGGGGGGGGGTGTTAAATTGTACAAAATGAAATGCTGTTTAATACTGTTTAAATCAGTTTATTGCAAATATCACAATGGAGCACATCATGCTAGATTCAAAGGTGAAATATAAGAGAGCGGAAACAGCAAGTGTTGCCATAATTAACTAATAATGTTGCACCACAGATGTGCAATAAAATATAAGTGGTCATTACTCGACTAATTAAATATATGTTTGATGTTGTATTGAACATAATTGCGCGGGCGAGAAGTTTATACAGAATTAAATTAAAGTTACTTAACAGAAAGGCATAAATTTTACTCTAATTGCACGGGCAAGAATTATACAGAATTATACTTAAGTTACTGAATAGAATTTAAATTTAACTTTACAGTCAATATTTTAACATAAACACGTTTGCAATAAACTTACTAAACAATTACACATGTAACTACATAATAGGTAAAGGACACAACTTTGAAATGGACCTTATATAAATTTTGTTATTATATTTAACCTCAGCCACTCTTACCTTTTTATCATTGCCTGGAAACACCTTAACAATGCGGGCTAGTGGCCACTCCAATGGAGATTTATTAACATTTTTGACAAGTACAAGATCTCCTTCTTTTAAGTTAGGAATATTGTACTTCCACTTGGGACGGCTTTGCAACTGAGTTAAGTAGTCAGATGACCAAGTTCTCCATAAATCCTGTTTTAATTTCGTTACAATTTTCCAAAATTTTAACCGATTAGTTGGAATTTCCAACAAGTCCACTTCGGGGTAACTGCACAAAGCTGTTCCAACCAGGAAGTGGCCCGGCGTTAAATATGTTCCTTCCTTTGGGTCTAGGGAAAGCAGGGGCCGAGAGTTCAAGACACCCTCTATCTGTACTGCTACAGTGTTGAATTGTTCATACGTTAAGCACATTGTACCAACGACTCTCTGTAGGTGGTGCTTGACGCTCTTGACACCCGCTTCCCATAGACCTCCAAACTGAGGTGAGTAACTGGGAATGAACATAAAGTGTATATATTTATCTTTACAAAATTTGTTAACTGATTCTTTATGAGCCTTCGAACTGTTTAATTTGTACAATTCATTCGACTCATTCTGTGCTCCTTTAAATGTTTTCGCGTTGTCGCAGAAAACCTTTGTTGGCATGCCTCGCCTCGAAATAAAGCGATTGAAGCACGCCAAGAATGTTTCAGTGGATAGGTCAGATACTACCTCTAAATGGATAGCCTTTGTGGCAAAACAAACATAGAGTGCAATGTACCCTTTAGTCACGAGCGGTTTACGAATCCTAGCTATTTTTATATTAAAAGGACCGCAAAAGTCGATGCCGACATGCTGAAAAGGCCTAGTGACGGTGACTCTAGCAGCAGGTAGAGAGCCCATAAGTTGCCTTGCAGTTTCAGCTTTCAATCGAATGCACTTCAAACATTTGTGAACCACCTTCTTGACCTCCCTAATGCCACTAATAATCCAAAACCTCTGTGAGAGCGAACTAAGCACTAATCTAGAGCCAGCATGCAACAATCTGAGGTGCTCTCTTTCAACTATTAATGAAGTAATATGACAATTTTTCGGGAGTATTATAGGGTGCACCTTGTCTTGGGGAATGCCTGCATTCTGCAACCTACCGCCAACGCGTAAAATGCCAAGGGCATCCACAAAGGGATTCAGACTAGCAATATTAGATTTAACTTTTTTATTTGCCAATACTGCAAATATTTCATCAGCAAAAAACTGTCTTTGTACACAACGAATCATCATTAATAAAGCATTGTGTACTTCATTAAGACTTAATGTAGAGTCTTTAATTACATCATGTTTCCTAGAGGCATTCTTATAAAACCTGTAAATATATCCAATGACGCATTGGAGTTTGTTCAAATCTGAATATTTTTCAAATAATTCAAAATTCACTGGCTCTACATTTTGTAAGAGGCAGGGAATTTGTTCCTGGTCCAGAACTTCTGATACCAAGAGCTTTTCGGGACTATGGAGCCCATGTTGGTAACTTGGATCAGATAAATGTGGTGGGCCATGCCACCATAGAGCGCGAGCGCGTCGGCAGAGTTATCTGCAGAGCTTACATGGAGCCACAGACCACAAGAGGATTTATCTGTAAGAGCATGGATTTGCTTAATTCTATTGCTGACGTAAGTATTAGCTTTTATTTATTCAGAATGTATCCAAGCCAGTACAATCTGGGAATCGCTGTACAAGAAGATCGAATGAGAAAATCTGGAGGTAAGTACCTTGCTAACTCTATGGACTAGCTGTGCCAACAGTAGTGCACTGTTCAACTCTAACTGAGGTATTGTTAGGTTTCGCGATAGCGGCGCTACACGCGATTTTGAGCACAAAAGGTTAGTATGTACTGTACCATCTGTTTTAAAAACTCTAAGGTAGAGACAGCAAACGAACGCTTTCAATGAGGCGTCAGCATAACCTACTAATTCTACAATGGAAGCATCATGACAATTCATTGACCTTGGAACAGAAATTCTGTCCATCAACTTTAAGCTAGCAATAAATTTTGTCCATGTTTGTAAGTATGTGAGGGGTAGAATAGAATCCCACTCAATTTTTGCAGACCATATTTCCTGCATTATTAACTTGGCCACTACTATAATTGGACCTATTAAACCCAAGGGGTCAAAGATTTTACCAATGTAAGTACTTTTCGTTTGGTATTTAAATTCTCTTCACAATGTGGAGTTTGAAAATGAAAGTTATCTAAATCAACATCATATTTAAGACCTAGAGCCTTGATAATATTTTCATTTGTTGAGATCTACCTCATCAAAGAATTTACACTCATCAGGGATGCTCGCTAAGACTGAAGGTAAGTTTGAGCACCATTTATGCAAACTAAAATTTCCTAACTTAAGCATGTCTAGCAATTGATCCCTCAGTAAGCAGAGCTGCTCCTTATTATCACAACCTGATAGGACATCATCAACATATGTATTCTTGAGCATAGCATTTGCGGCAAGTGGATACCTATCTGCATATTTATTTGCTAGCTCCACTAAGCACCTGGTGGCCAAAAAAGTAGAGGCTTTCAATCCGTAAGTAACAGTCTGCAACTGCAGGCAAGTTATAGGCTTATTAGAATCATCTCTCCACAAAATATTCTGCAGACATCTATGGTCAGCATTAATAAAAATGCATCGAAACATTTTTTTAATGTCACATATTAAAATGTATAAATATGTGCGAAATAAGAGAAGGATGTCAAAGAGCTCACCCTGTACCACCGGACCATTCAGCATGACGTCATTCAAAGAAATTTGTTTTTTAGATTTCATACCACCATCAAAAACCGTTCGCAACTTCGTGGTTTTGCTTTCCTCGTTGAATACCGCATGATGGGCTAGAAAGTAAACAGAGCCACTATTAATATCATATGAATTAATATCCACCTCCTTAGCATGCCCCATCGCTACATATTGGTCAATGAACCTTTTATACTGCTCAAACAATACATGATTTTGTTTAAATTTTCTTTCCAAAGATAAAAATCTTTGCCAAGCTATTGAGAAAGAATCTCCAAGTTGTAACTTTTTTTTTTTTTTTTTTTTTTTTTTTATTCATGACCATGGATACATGTCCTTCAGTCGTAATCATTGAACATATTATACTTGTATCCTAGTAAAGTGATGGAAACTTTACTAGGTTTACGAGGGTATGATGAGATAATACGAAAGTCATGTTTTTCAACTTTGTACCATTTATCCACACTTGTACACGTTAACGAGCACTTAACATTTAATAATCCACCATTATTACACATTAACACTCGAAGAAACACAAATTTTGGAAAATAATAAAAAATCCACAACATGAACTTTACGAATTTTCCTGCCAACCCCCCAAGTTGTAACTCATTTTTAGGGGTGACCAGAGGCAAATCAACATAAAATGTTTTATTCTTTAACCGTACAGACTGTTTAAAAATAGTCTCTGCTCTCTGACACTCATCTGTTACTGTAGTTACAGGCTCAGGGAAACTTTCTGACAACCAACATTTTTCCATCACATTTTCCAATTTTCTGTCATCACATATGACCATATTTGATACTATATTATAGCACAAAGGTTGACTGTTCACACTCACCCTGTCAGCAACAATATAACCAAATACTGTATTTTGTAACACAGGCCCATTTAAAATCTTTAAACAGCCACTCAATAATGAGTTAAAATAAATATCTGCTCCCAATAATAGTGAAATTTCTAAAGGAATGTTAAAGTTGTTGTCTGAAAGCTGAATTTCACTAGGAATATTTAATTTTGAAATATCAACAAATTGCTGTGGCAAAGGTGTGGTAATTGATTCCACTACATGACAATTTACATCAAATTTGATATTATCATGTTGACATGAACTTATGCAAAAACACTGACAGCTTTATTAATTTTTGTGGATTTGTTACTTATACCAATAATATTGGTGTCCTGCAGGGTGGGTGTCAACCCTAATTTCTGTACCACAGAGTTGATAACAAAAGATGCTTGGCTGCCACTATCGAGCAATGCACGTACAAGAATGTCACGACCATATTTGTCAGTAACTTTTACCATGACAGTAGGTAATAAAACATTGCACTGTGAAGTATTATTATTAAATAATGAGACAGGAGTCTCCTCTTTCTTTTCTTCACTGTGCAACAATGTATTGTGTGAGCCTTTACATAGCTTACATTTAAATTTATATTTGCAGACATTGTCTGAATGTGCTCTCAAACAAGTGGAGCATAAATTTTTATCCTTGACAAAGGACAAACGAGTCTCTATAGGGACCATCTTAAATTTGGGGCAATTAAAAATTGCATGATCTTTTTTATCACAATATGTACACATAATATTATTATGTGATTGTGTAGAAATATTTGTGACCCGCATTGCAGGTTTTGATTTATTTTCAAAAGAGTTATTTTTAGTGGGGATAGTATCCTCTAGCGCCATAGCACGCTTTTCTAAAAAGGTAATGAACTCGGTCATTGTTGGTAATTTTTCTTGATCACGGTCAAGTTGAAAAGCTCGATTAGTATATGAATCTAATTTTCTATACAATATACAAATCAAGAGACGATCCCAGGTATCAACTGGTTCATCTACATTTTTTATTGCATGTAACTGCTGATTTACTTGTGAAACAAAGGTCCGTATAGCGGCCGCTGTTCCTTTCTGTATTGTTGGAATGTCCAAAAGTATGTTTATATGATTACAAATTAAACGATTTTTATTATCATATCGCTTCTTGAGTAACTCCAAAGCTTCCTTATATGACTTGCTCACAAGTGGCAAGTTCACAATCACTGACAAGGCTTCATCTAAGAGATATTTTCGCAAATAAAATAACTTTTGGACATCCGTCAATGTTCTATTGTTGTCAATAACAGCTATGAACAACTCATAAAATGGTTTAAACTTTGTAATATCTTTACCATCAAATGTTGGAATTTCCACATTTGGTAACTTTGAAGACGAAATACAAGTGGTCTGAAATGACTCAGGTTTATCAATCAACTTAATAGTTTCGTTTATCTTAGCCAATATAGTAAAATACCTTTCTTCAAAAATACCAACATCCTCAGTATCCGTATCGTCCTGACTGAGAATGTCCAGTTGTACACTTTCATATTGTTTTAACGCTGAAATTAGCTTGTCTTTGCGTGCTTCAAGAACGTCTATTGTAGCGGAAGCAATGTTTATAGGATCATTGTCATAATTTTCAATGCGAGTCAGCGTACCCTTGCACTGTGAACGAATCAGCTTCAGCTTTTTAAGTTCTGCCATCATTTCCTAGGTACCGTATTCTGACTATGTTCCGCACAAACACTAGATGCACTTTGATTTTGAAACTGTTTGAACTTAATTTTCGGTATTTTTGAAAACAAGACACTTGTAATTTTACTTGTTTGTTTAGAAGAAACGTAAACTTGATATTTATGTCAAAGTCGAATGACAGTTTCAATGATTGTCAAAATCAAATGACAGCTCGACGATTGTCAAACTCGAATGACAGATGACAGGTAGATAGTAGCACAGGATAATGTAGTGCCAACATCAGAAAACGTACGACGACGCCGCGTCGTAGTTTTTAGTTTGGTAGCACTGTTGTAAAAATAAAAGTAACATACCGGTAATGTAGGTACTTTCCAAATACCTTTTCTTGCAAATCCTCCGATATTTTTCACTTTTTCTACCTGAAATATGCTGGTGACGCAAACTTTGCGCCCTTCTTCGATCAAAAAACTGTAATCACCCAATTTGGGTGAGATTTCGCCGCGCCGCCGACACCGTCAGCGGACCACCACACAGGGCAAACTCGACGATTATTGCCAAAATTCACTGAATTTCACTAAATTAGGCTTTAGAAGGACCACTTACAGCATGTACAAAATGAAATGCTGTTTAATACTGTTTAAATCAGTTTATTGCAAATATCACAATGGAGCACATCATGCTAGATTCAAAGGTGAAATATAAGAGAGCGGAAACAGCAAGTGTTGCCATAATTAACCTGCCCCACAGCCTGCCCCGCTGCCCCACTGAACCGCTTCCCCGCTGCCCCACAGCCTGCCCCGCTGTCCCAATACCCATCTGCCCCGATGCCCCACTACCCCGCTGCCCCACTATCCCACTGCAACACTGCCCCGCTGCCCCGGTAACCCACAGCCCCGCTGCCCCACTGCCCCGCTACCCCACTGCCCCACTATCCCACTGCCCCACTGCCTGCCCAGCTGCCCCACTCCCCTACTGCCCCGCTGCCCCACTCCCCTACTGCCCCGCTACCCAGCTGCCCCGCTGCCCAGCCTGCCCCACCATCCCAATGCCCCGCTGCCCCAGTGGCACGCTGCCCCGCTGCGCCACTGTCCCGCTGCTTCGCTGCCCAACAACCCCACTGCCCCGCTAACCCACTGCCCCACTATCACACTGCCCCACTGCCCCGCTACCCCACTGCCCCACTGTCCTACCGTCCCACTGCCACTGTCCTACTGTCCCACTGTCCCACTATCTCACTATATCACTATCGTCCCGTCCCATGTCCCATCCTATGTATAGTCCCATGTGCCGTCCCTCTGTCCTGTCCCATCTCATGTCCCGTCCCATTTTCCGTCCCATGTTCCGTCCCCTGTCCCGTCCACTGTCCCGTCCCCAGTCCCGTCCCCTGTCCCGTCCCCAGTCCCATCCCCAGTCCCATCCCTGTCCACTCCACTCCACTCCACTCAGCGACGACACAGCCCCTAGACGCCACATAACAGGCGACCGATTTCTATCACACATAAGGGAAAAATCCTGTATGTAAGCCGCCACTCAAACAATTTGAATCAGTTACGACCACTTCTGTGAGCCGTTGACACTTCCGTGTTAGTGAACACAAAATTTACAAATAAATGTTATAATGACTTCTTGCACAGTACGATTGTGTTGTAAAAACAGCAAGACTTTGAGTGTCCAGAAAGACGGCATAACATTTCATCGTTAAGTTAATAATGTCATTATCCAATTGATTTTTCAACTGATTTAATATTTAATGAGAGTTCATCTTATACTGGTTAATTCGTAACGGACACCAAAGGTGCAGACGGCACGTTGATGTCTTTCACAAAACATCTCTTTCTTACGCAAGCACTTAATACACTATCTCTTTCCCTCTATTTAATTGTCAATGTAACTAGTGATGTACTAAATCTGTTATCGATGAAACAAAGTTCTCCATACTATCAACGAAATTGAAAAATATAGGTAGTAGAATATTTTGCAATCTACAAAAAAAAAAAACTACGATTTCAAACATTCAATCTTTATATACCTATAACAGCCAGGGAGTCTACTCCCGTTCAACGATAAACGAACTTTTGTTCCGACCGATACGTACACGATAAATGTTATATGTACCTTTTTTAGGGTTCCGTAGTCCTACAGTCCTAAGGGTCCTTACAGTTTCGTCATGTCCGTCCGTCTGTCCGTCTATCCATCTGTCCGTCTGTCCTAATCCTTTACAGCTTAATAACTTCTACAGTTATAAATATAAGTACATGTAATTTTGTTAAAAGATAGTTTAAATATAGATCTCAATTTTAAAAGAATAAAAAATGCGTGATTATGTATTTTAGGGGTGGCGATGTATGGGACAAGGGATTCACCAGAGGATGGGCAGCAGCGTTCTCTGAGTATTTAACCAACCAACTGCGATCGCCAACCCGCCTGCCAAGCGTGGCGATTATGGCATATCCCCCCCTTAATTGGGGGAGGCCTATGTCCAGTAGTGGACGTCTTTCGGCTGAAATGATGATGTATGGGACATGTGAAATGGGGATGAAAATATTTTTTTCGCTGCACCCCCTCGTGTGTGGTATCATTGAATAGGTCTACTAAAATGAAGGTAATGTTTCATACAGCACTTTTTTATCAGGTGTACCATCTGCGAAATATAGCCAGCTAAAGTGGCTTGCAATGTGTCCCCCCCCCTGCCATCTCTAAACTATGTAACGTAGATACTTATAATTCTCCACGTTGATAGACCTTTGTAAAAACTCTCTTTTAAAATTATTTTGAGTATAATGTGATTATAAATTTTTGAGTTATAGAGAGAAAACTGAAAAATACTTAAGACGTCCTAGTTCAAAGGTCATTGACCTTAGAGAAAAATGATCTTAGCAAAGAATGCTCCTTTAGTTAGTTCCTTTAGTTAGTCCTTTAGTTAGTTAGTGTTCCTTCGTGACACACATTCGAGGCTCTTAAGGTCATCAGAAAACCTCACGTTGGCGATACCATCGCATTCCACAAATTTCTTTGGTAATTCTTTTACAGTTCAGGCTGCTCGCCTGTGGACTGCTTTGCCAGTACAAGTGAGGTGTGCTCAATCTTTGCCTATATTTAAAAAACTGGTAAATGATCGCTACCTATCATCACTGTAATTTCCGGCAGGTACATTATGTAATATTTAGACATATTGTATTGTATTTATTATGTTTATTGTATCTTATATTTATGTAGTTTTGTTATAGATATATGTATAGTATTTATGTTATGTAGTATATGTATTCTTTTATGTTGTTACACTGCGTACTACCCCTCTCTTTACTTGCCCATATTGTCCATCCTAAGGTTGTCTGGAAGAAATCGCCTTGAGCGATAAGACCGCCCATTGTACATGTGTTCTATATAAGTCATATATGTTGCTATCTTCTTTTGTGTACAATAGTATTTGTATTGTATTGTTGAAAAAAAATGACTTTCCTTCGTACGTACGTATTTTTACATTTATTACGTATTACTAATTACTACATATTTAACTGTCGAAAACATTGAAAATTTTAAATTAACTAATAAAATTACAGTAAAAACTACAACAAAAGACCCTTCTTTTGTTGTACAAACAAAATTATAGATCTCAAACGATTTTAAACCTAATTGACTACTAAGTTAAGTTAGAAATCGTAAAAATAAAGAAAGTCGCTAGCTAGCTACCAATAGCCAATAGCTATTTTACTTGGTCAGCTCACGGCAGCGCGGCGGCTGCCCGCTACACCGTAAACTTGTTGGTTATTCGAAGCAGTAGCCAATAGCTAGCTATCGTGTTGACAGATATCGTAGCCATTGATCGAAGTAGCCATGGCTATTTGTTGAATAGCCGCTATTTAGCTAGTTATTAGAGTAGCTACCCACTTCTAAGCCTTACTCCTGACCCCGCCTGGATCGAGTGCTGTATCAATCGAATTTGAATTCGAGTTAGTGTGAAATCGTACTGCTTTTTTCTAGGAATTGAAATTAGCTCGATTTGGTTCAGAGCTTGAACCAGTCGGGAGTAAGGCCCACGATGTTAATTTACAACTTCCACACGGACAGGGTCACAAGCACAGCTAGGAATGAATAATTTAGTAAAATAACAACTTTTGTGTCACATTCGATTTTATTTAAGATTTGCACGGATGTGTAATATTTCTCCATGAAGCTACTTGGTCTTTTACTTCTTTCGAAGACCTCTTTGCGAAAAACTTCCTCAATTAAAATCAATCGCACTATTACATCCCTGAAAATGTTTGGTTTTGTTAAAACCTATTAAATATCACAATAATACTGTCAAATGCGGTTTGACACGTAAACACTGAAAAAATTACTCAGTACTATCAGAATTTCGCTTTCAATTACTACTAAAATAAAATAATAAAAAAGATTTCAATACCCAAAAGAGACCTCTTGAGCAGTCGCATAATTTGAGGTTACATTGAGGACAATTGTACAGTTTACTGTCTAATTCAACATTGTTTATATAAAAACAATCAGAAATATATCAAATAGGTTAGGTAAGGTTAGAACTGTGAGCGAGCGAAGTGAGTGGTGCCACGGTAGCTGCCAGCGAGTACTAGAACCAAATTACAGTTATTAGTTGTTATATTCATTAGTCACAAAATTTGTTTTATTTGATTATATCGAATGGTATTTATAATGGCTTTATTATAAAAGCTCAAAGTTACAAATGCACTATTCGAAGGCTATACATATATAAAATTAATTTATTTAAAAAATGATTAGTGGTGATTAGAATTTTTTTTTGTTTTTTTTTAGTCCTTTAAATTTAAGTTATTTTTGAGTAGGTTCTTTTCTTTTGAATAACGTTTTATTTACGTGCTAATTAGCTGTTATAGTTTGCAATAATATTTGTTTTTGTTCCATGCTGTGTTCACTTTTAAATGTTAAGTATGTACAATAATATTTATACCTAGACGTAGTACCTAGTATGTTAATGTAACATTTTGTGTAATACTGCTGGGTAAAATAAATAATATAATACTACTACTAAATTAATTATTTTATTATTTAATATTTATTTACTATATAAACGGACAATTACCTCTTTGAAAATATCCGCTTTACAAAATAATAACTCCATATTCAACACCAAATAAATACATAAAGATATTTTTAAAGATATAATTATCTTAATTCTGAAAGTACAGAGCACCCGTCTTACTTTCAAAATTAAGATAATTTTGAAAAACTCCCTCCCTACATGTAATACTTACTATTATTATTAGTATATTAATTACTTTATTATTAAATAATATTAAAAGAAATAAGAAGCTAAAATCCTTATAATTAATACTACGTATTACATAAAAATAATATCGATAAAATAATATTTTATCGATATTATATCGTGTTAATCTAAATCTGTCTCGTCTCTAACCCTACAAAGTTTGAAGTTTCTATGACATAATGACAAAATACCGAGCAAAATGCATTTTTTCATTTACTTGCTTCTATAAAGAATCACTTTTTAACTAGTAATTTTAAACAGTTTCCTTTAATAACTAATTAGATGAATAACACGAGATAAATGGTTAGGCTAGTTAGGAATTTATTTTATATTCATTATTAACAAAAATCTCCTTAAGTATATTAAAGATATCACTCAATGGCAACACTGATCGTGACGTAGCTTGGAGGCATCGCGCTGTCATCGCGGGAAGAGAATACCTGGTGAAACATCTTATTATACCATGATTGTCGGTATCGTTTGAAGGTAAGTTAAGGTGAATACTACATGCTATTTCTTGAATCTTTTTTGTCTCGTTGGTCTAGTGGTCGCAAGCGTGACTGCTGAGCGTGGGGTCCTGAGTTCGATTACCGGGTCGAGCAAAGTGTTATTGGGTTTTTTCATTAGGAAATTCTCAGTAGCAGTCCGGAGTATGGATTTGTGCCCGGTTGATGGCAATAGGATCGCCCCCTATTTCATGGGACTATAAAACTGGCGAAATGTGGGTGTACTATACACCTCTGCCTACCCCTTCGGGGAAATACAGGCGTGTTGGTATGTTATTGTTGTTTGCAAATTGTAGCTCTGTTTCGCGTTATATATCAATCAAAATATGATTCGCGGTAGTAACAACAATGTATCTACTGAATAATATTAATGAAAAATATAAAACTAGCTTTATAAGCTGTACAAGCTCGAAAATCGATAATTTAATCGTAAATTTATATTATCGAGCTTGTACAGCTTATAGAGCTATGTTAATATTTTTTATGAGTATTATTCAGTAGATATATTGTTATTACTACCGCTAATCATTTCATGATTGGTATCAAACGCAAAACAGAGCTACAATTTGCAAAAAAAACGCAAGAAATTTTGAATTTCGCGGGCTACCTTTACCTGTAGCATTCACCTTAAAGCCAATCAACTCGGCCTTCACGCTTTCCACTTCTACCTGAAGCTTGTACACAATTGTTACACCACAAGCACTCCACTTCGCACTGTAGTCACGAGTTTATAGCACAGCTTGTATCATATCATAACACTTCACGCTTGCAGGTGCCGGCCGCGAACACACGAGGGGCTTCTACTCCTATCATTTACGATCAAACCCAGGCTACCAACACGATAGCAGAGAATACTCTCCCGCCAACCACGTGAAACAGCTCCTAACTGCTTCAAAAAGGATACAACCAGAATTACCAACAGTAATGCTGATCAGTGAGCAAGGAAAATACTTGTCAATGACACAGAAACGTAACGAACAAGGCATAGAACCTGTTGGACTACGCAATCATGACCAAAAAATGTATACAGATAAAGATGTACAGAATAGCTACGATTCCAAGTACATCACACCTAATTACAATAATTTACATAAGAAACGCGTAACAAGAAACATACAACCAATGAATACTAATAGCAATGACTTATCAGAGAAAGGCGAACGATACTCTAACACCCATCCATCCATACAAGACATTAATGTTACCTCAAACAACGTGCTCAAGAGAACCAGCAACGACGCAGCTCACAGCACAACGACCAACGATCCACAGACACTTGATAACGACACAACGAGTGACGCGCTACACACCCGAACACACTCACCCACACCTTCACTAGCAAACACACGGACCTCCGAAGCTGCGAGAGACCACACACTTGTTACTGATAACGATAATAAGAAACAAACCAATAAACACGAAGCTAAACAAATCGGCGGCAGTGGATGGTCACACGTCGAAGAACAAGCAAGCGACGATAAACCTAATCGCAACCAACGCAACTAATCAACGACAACAAAGAATAACGGAAACAAACACACAGACAGACACGCCAACAAACGACAAAAACGATTCCTACAATTCTTCAGATCGGAAAACGATGACAACTTCGTATTGAGAGCGCTCGACTTCCTAGTGAAGAACAGGAAGAGCGTCGTGCCCATCATCAGCGTGGTCAGGGATATCACCACCCTGGTCAAGAGCGGCAACGGCGAGCTCAGCCACGCTAGCATGGAGACCAGCAACTACGTGGGCATCGCGCCGCCCCCGCCCCCGCCGCCCGCCTACTCGCTGGAGCTGGGCGGCGACTCCAAGCTCGCGGCCTTCCTCAAGAGGCTGGTCGGCCTCACCCCGAGGGGCGACCGCCTCACTGTCGGTAGCGGGTAGACGGTGAAGGGGTATCGAGATGGTATGTACCATGGTATAATAAGATGTTTCACCAGGTATTCTCTCAATGACAGCGCGATGCCTCCAAGCTACGTCACGATCAGTGTTGCCATTGATTGATATCCTCAATACCCTTAAGGAGATTTTTGTTCATAATGAATATAAAGTAAATTCCTAACTAGCCTAACTATTTGTTATCTCGTGTTATTCATCTAATTAGTTAATAAAGGAAACTATATTAAATTACTAGTTAAAAAGTGATTCTTTATAGAAGAAAGAAAATGAAAAAATGCATTTTGCTCGGGTAATTTATTTTCACAAAGTGGCAGCACATCAAACTGACAAGTGTCACGCTAACAGCCCGCTATTGGCTCCACGGCCGATGACGTAGTACGGAGGCAATCACGTGAACTAGCTGTCACGGGAAGAGACTACCTGGTGTTATTATACCATGGTATGTACAGAAAATCACGCTTGAACGCTTGAGCAGTACAACTAGACAACGCACTTTCTTAATTCAAATCTGTTTGTAGTTACAAAATTAGTTTTTTAAGTTCGTTATGAGCAGAGCCACTTCAAAAGTAGTCACTTGACGGTTACAGGATTATGAATCTTAATTCCATTGCACATAGTTTAATTTCAATTGCAACAACAATTGTTTAAAACATTCACTTATAGTTTTTGTCATTCCTCAAACAAACATATTTTTATAAGGCCTTAGCTTCTTTTTGAAGTATCAAAAATATTTTTTTTAGGGTTCCGTAGTCCTACAAGGAACCCTTATAGTTTCGTCATGTCCGTCCGTCTATCCGTCTGTCCTAATCCTTTACAGCTTAGTAACTTCTACAGTTATAAATACATATAAGTACATGTAATTTTGTCAAAAAATAGGTTAGATATAGATCTCAATTTTAAAAGAATAAAATAATTGAGATTTTGTATTTTAGGGGTGGCGCCCCATACACGTGAAATGGGGATGAAAATATATTTTTCGCTCCACCCCCTCGTGTGGGGTATCATTGAATAGGTCTACTAAAATGAAGGTAATGTTTCATACACAACTTTTTTATCAGGTATACCATCTGCGAAATACAGCCCGCCAAAGTGGCTTGCAATGTGTCCCCCCCCTGCCATTTCTAAACTATGCAACGTAGAAACTTATAATCTTCCACATTGATAGACTTTTATAAAAACACTCTTTTAAAACTATTTCGAGTATAATGTGATTATAAATTTTTGACTTATAGTGAGAAAACTGCAAAATACTTGAGACGTCCTAGTTCAAAGGTCATTGACTTTAGAGAAAAATTATCTTAGTAAATAATGCTCCTTTAGTTACTTCCTATTTAAAAAAATCACAAAAAGTAACTTTGTTTTATATTGATATGACACACTTCTTCTTAAATTTAGCTTCTTAAATTCAGCGCTAGGTGGCGCTGTTTGCAAAAACTAAAACAGCAACGATTAATATTCGATTTGATTCGTTTGTAATTAGGAACCCTATAATACTGAGCATGGCCCGACATGCTCTTGGCCGGTTTCTATTTTTATATTGACTTGAGATTGAGATGAAATCAATTAGTTTCACCAACATAAATAAGGTAAGTACAGGCTTCCGGGATGGACATTGTGTTCCAAGACGTTGTTGTCGTGGTGAGCGAGGAGCAGCCTCTTGTGGTGTTATGTAATAACATAATTGTGTATGTTTCCAGAGCCCGCGGCACCTTCTACCTGATGACGCACCGCGAGCCGCCCTACTCCATAGAATAGATTGTATATGTATGTTATGACGTCATATAACTTTTGTACAGAACCAACTGTAGTTTTATTTTACCAATCTATTAAATTATTCAATTATTAACGCAATCAATCAAAGCAATAAGCAATCAAGCAATCATTCTCATGTATCTGGTCTGCTCGACGTCCGTATGTCACTGCAGGGATCCAGCAGAATACCAGCGTCAGGTATAATACCTGGCATGCTGAGCTGGACACCCATTTGGTACAATATTGAGACACATATCACACTTTCTTATTGTATTTTTACTTGTATGTCCTGTGTCTTGTTTTTGTACTAAATAAACGTTTTATCTATCTATCTATCTATCAATCATAAAAGTTCTATTTAATTAAATATTCTTTAATTGCACACGATGCATAATAAATAAGTGTCCAAATAAATTATTGAACTGACATCAAATAAGATTACTATTGTATGAACAAAGTGACAAGAGTACATTTGGGCCGACCGATAAATCCGGCGATGACTCTGGTCGGAATACCGTCCGATAATACCGGTCGGAATACCGAACGATGATACTGGTAGGAATACCGAACGATAATTCCGACGATGATACCAGTTGGAATACCGTCCGAGTATTCCGACGTTGATACCGGTCGGAATACCGAACGATAATTCCGACGATAATCTGGTAACTTAGCTTCAGCCAAAATAATAATAAAGAAGAGTATTGGGTGTATTGGGAGTCATCCGACTAATACGTAGTTTGATGGCTCTTTTGTTTTATTTTGTTAACAATTTAATTAACATTCAGTAAATCTGAATTGCTGAACATGCAATTTAATTTTTATGTATAAGATGTTTCAATGTACAAGTGATTATTGTCTTATCCGATTCGTAAACCATTAAAAAAAACCGATAATTCTGGCGATGATACCGGTCGGAATACCGAACGATAATTCCGACGATGATACCGGTTGGAATACCGAACGATAATTCCGGCGATGATACCGGTTGGAATACCGAACGATAATTCCGGCGATGATACCGGTCGTAATATCGAAAAGAAAGAAAAACGGTCCCGAAAATAGTTTGTATTCCTGTTGTCCGTGGTTATACAAACAGATAATTAACAGCTGCAGTATTAGCAAGGGGTCATGGGTGACCTCTAGCTAATACCGCAGCCAGCCCACTAGGCACTGACCGGTACATGTGGTGCGGGTGCAGCAGCGAGCCCAGCACCAGCGAGCTGAGGTACACGGGGCGCAGCAGCCGCGCCAGCAGCGCCCCCTGCAGGCCGCACACGGCCCAGCGCGCCACCTTGTCGGAGCACGACATGGTGAGCAGCCGCTCGCCCTGCAGCACGCCGTCCCAGGTCTGCACGTCGTGGCAGTTCTTCACGGGGATGGTGCCCTCGCCCGACTCGATCTTGGTGCGCAGCTGTCCGCGCGCCAGCCTGCAACAGGCGCAGGGTGAGGGGGGGGCGCGGGGGGGGGGGGGCGGGGGGCGCCCGCGACCTACCTGTTGGGGTGCTTGTCGGGCTCGGTGTGGTGGAGCTCGTGCGGCGAGAAGATGCGGCCGTCCCCGCACGGCGCCGTGCTCACGTACAGGTGCAGCTGGCGCGACGCCTTCAGCTGGTAGCCGCCGCCCGCCAGCGGCTCCAGGTCGTTGTCCTCCAGCGCCCGGCGCTGGTCTACACAGTGTGTCGGGTTACGTGCTGCCACAACAAGCCTACTGACAGATCGCAGGTGGAGGGGGTCTGACCTGGCTGGTTGGCGTACATCAGCAGCTGCGCGTACAGGTGTCGCTGCAGGCAGCGCCGCGCCGCCACCTGCACACACACACAGCGTCGTGTTTTTACTTTAATATTGGAAAACTCTAGAATGGTAACAAACAATAAAAAACCGGCCAAGAGGTATCATTGAATAGGTCTACAAAAATGAAGGTAATGTTTCATACATCACTTTTTTATCAGGTGTACCATCTGCGAAATATAACCCGCCAAAGTGGCTTGCAATGTGTCCCCCCCCTGCCATTTCTAAACTATGCAACGTAGAAACTTATAATCTTTCACATTGATAGACCTTTGTGAAAACTCTCTTTTAAAATTATTTCGAGTATAATGTGATTATATTTTTTTGAATTATAGTGAGAAAACTGAAAAATACTTAAGACGTCCTAGTTCAAAGGTCATTGACCTTAGAGAAAAATGATCATATCAAATAATGCTCCTTTAGCTACTTTCTATTTGAAAAAATCACAAAAAGTAACTTTGAAATGGCAGACTTCTTAAATTTGGCTTCTTGAATTTATCGCTAGATGGCGCTACTAACAACACGCTCTGAGTCGCGAATGTTGCTGATTATTGCAAACACTAAAACAGCCATGATTAATATTCGATTTGATTCGTTTGTAATTACACCTACTTAAGGAACCCCCTATAATACTGAGCATGGCACGACATGCTCTTGGCCGGTTTTTCTTAACAATATAGTAGTGGTTTGAAGGACATGACTAAGTGCTTATCCTTCTAGAAGTGGATACAACATGCAAGAGATTACCCGAAATTAAATTACAATTAAGTTAAACCTCAGCAGCGACAGCTTTCTTTATAAAAATGACCAATTCGTTGAAAATATCTAATTTATTAGGGTTGTTGTTGTACAACAAGCACATACGGTACATGGGTGAATGTTGGCCGTAGTTGGTGCGAAATAAAGGAAGATGAAACATTTGTCTATTTTTGAGAGTTGAAGTTTCTCAAGTATGTCTGGACTGTCAATGACCGCCTTCAAAACTTTTGTTTCTTTTTATTTCTAATAGAGAGCGCCTTAACTTCCATAATACAAGTTCTGCTTAGTTTGGAGGTCAAGAGTTCATTTCCTTGTGCCTATTTTATTTTGCAATAACTTTTTTTTAATAATAAGTGAAGCAGTGAGTACGTACCTCTGCGTGGCAGTCGTTGATGGCGCGGCCCGACACCGAGATGTGCTCGCCCGACACGCACTTGGTGCCCGTCGCCACCGCGATCACCTGCACCACTAACGCTCTACACACGCCCACACACACACACACAAGTTGCACACATTATACTAAATGTTATAACAGTAGATATCGCAAAAATGTATTGTGAAAATTCCTGTAGCTTTACTAAATATATTTAAGTATGTAGGTTTTCATATTATTAACCACCCTATCGGCAAGTTAATTTAGATGTGAAATGAATAGAGATAGTGGTGCGGGTTACCCGGGCGTCGTCGATCTTGTTGTCAATGGTGATGACGATGCCGGCCAGCACTTTGCGCTTGGAGTGTACCAGGTCGTTCTTCATCAGCTCGTTGAACTTCTCGTTGACGAGGCTGCGGGCGAGGGGCGGGTACGCGTCAGTGTGTGCGTGCGGGTGTGTGGGGCGCGTATATGTGCGTGGGTGTGTGGGGCGGGTTTGCGTGTCCGTGTGTGTGGGCGTGTCCGTGTGTGGGGCGTGTGTGTGAGTGTGTGTGGTGTGTGTGTGGGTGTGTGGGGTGTGTGTGTGTGTGGGTGTGTGTGTAGGTGTGTGTGTGTGTGGGTCTCACTTGGCCACGTGGTCGGCAAGGTGCTGCTGCAGGCAGCCGGCGGGCGCGGGGGGCGGGGCGGCGGCGCCCCCTCCCTCGCGCAGCACGGCCAGCGCCGCGCGCGCCGCCGCCAGCTTGGCCAGCTTTTTGCTGGAGCCTACACAGACGGGTGACGTCAGCACACACTCAAAGGCTTATTACATTACGCGGTATTCAGCGCGCGGTGCTAACACTGTCTTACAATCTTATTTTTACAGCTCGCTATTACACCAGACTAACTATCGCACGCTAACTCATTTTCAAGGCGTACGTCGGACGACGTTGACGCTTGGCACGGAACTTACGTTACGCGATATTTAAGCACCAAAAAATCTATAGGTACTTATAAACTTCTAAAGTACTCAGAGGCCTTCTATAACCGAAGTTCTTTATGTGGTCTTGAATTTTTTTTGCTATATAAAAAATAAGGATGTAATATTTATAAGGTCCTACGTAACTAATACGAAATATTTTAAGACATACATTTATGAATGGTACATAAGTCATCAATCTGTTAAAATCTTGATGGTTTTTCTGCTTTAAATAAGTAAGTCACGATATAAGTCGATCACGTTTAGAAGTACATCATTTTCTATATTGCATACTATTTTAATAGCGAGCATACCGCATAACACACACTTCTTACGACGTCCGTCCGCTGCGCTTGCCGCGCGCCGACTGAGCTGTCTTGCAGACTAACTGTTATTACACCATGCGATAGTTAGTCTGCAAGTCAGTAACGGCCAAAATTGATATTCAATCCATCCACGGTTTGCCCTACTAAAGATAGGAATTTGACATAAGCACCATACAAAATATGTCAAATTTCTATCTCTAGTAGGGTAAATCGTGGATAGATTGGATATTAATTTTGGCCGTAAGTCTCGCCGCGCCCGTTCGGTCGCACGGTATTTAGACTCGGCGAGACTAAGTGTTATTACACTACACGTTCTCAGTCGGCAATTCTGTTAGTCAGACTGACTACACACACAGGCGCGCGTCCGGCGTGACGTCACTCACCGTAGCCCTCGAACTTGTGCTCCTTGATCTGGCAGAGCACCTTGAAGCGCATGCTGTGGCTGAGCTGCAGCGGCGGCGGCGCGGCCGACAGCGGCGAGCCGTCGCCGAACGTGCACTGGAACTGCAGCCCCGAGTGGCTGGCGCGCGTCCGGCGTGACGTCACTCACCGTAGCCCTCGAACTTGTGCTCCTTGATCTGGCAGAGCACCTTGAAGCGCATGCTGTGGCTGAGCTGCAGCGGCGGCGGCGCGGCCGACAGCGGCGAGCCGTCGCCGAACGTGCACTGGAACTGCAGCCCCGAGTGGCTGGCGCGCGTCCGGCGTGACGTCACTCACCGTAGCCCTCGAACTTGTGCTCCTTGATCTGGCAGAGCACCTTGAAGCGCATGCTGTGGCTGAGCTGCAGCGGCGGCGGCGCGGCCGACAGCGGCGAGCCGTCGCCGAACGTGCACTGGAACTGCAGCCCCGAGTGGCTGGCGCGCGTCCGGCGTGACGTCACTCACCGTAGCCCTCGAACTTGTGCTCCTTGATCTGGCAGAGCACCTTGAAGCGCATGCTGTGGCTGAGCTGCAGCGGCGGCGGCGCGGCCGACAGCGGCGAGCCGTCGCCGAACGTGCACTGGAACTGCAGCCCCGAGTGGCTCTCGTTCAGCACGCTGACGGGGCTCTTGTGCGCGCCGCCCGCCGCGCTGCCGAACACAGACGGGCCTGCCACACACTCACACTCGGAAAACACTCAACACACCAGTCCAGTACTGGACTACAGTTAAAAATTACTAAAAATGTTATACTGGGTGTAAGGGGAACGCTTCCGAAAACGAAGATAGGTGCTGGTGATTACTGATACGAAAACACGAAAAAAAATGCGATTCTTTTTTTTTAGATTTTTTCATATATATTTTTTTTTGCATTTTTCATACATAACCAGCTTTGGGCAGTTAAATAAAACTCATACATAATGAAAAATGCAAAAAAATATATGAAAACGTCTAAAAAAAGAATCGCATTTTTTCGTGGTTTCGTATCAGTAATCACTAGCACTATCACCTATCTTCGTTTTCGGAAGCGTTTCCCTGACACCCAGTATTATTTAAAAGAAGGTACAGAAAGGACAACATTGTAAAAAGAATAAACAAAATCCATAAAAAATGGAAGAGGTACACGCTTTTTAAGTTTTTGGAAGGGGAATTTTCTGTCCTTGTCGTGCGAAACGGACATTGTTCAGAGATATGTCAAATTACTATAAAGGTTTTGAACAATGACGTCATTCTTCAATAGTGCTGTCTCTGTCTAGTGAACAAATTTAAATCGCTTATAACTTTGACATTTTATTCAATATTTTATTGGTTTTGCCACTGTTACTTATTTTTCTTGAAAAAGTTTCGAGATTACTAATAAAAAAAGTCACAAGTTGTTTAAGCACAACAATGGAGTTCCCTTTAGTGAAACTCAGAACAACAAGTCATTTCGTATAATTATGAATGTTAAGAGCGTATGTTCGATTTAGCGCAAGTCAAAATCTGCACGATCTATCGGAAGGCACACTCACTACGGCACGATACAATGGTTCCTCTGTGTGCGTGAGTGCTGAACCGTTAGCACGAATAATTTTGATACTTTTATTTTTTTAGGATCAATTTTATGACTTTTTTTTTTTATGAATGAAAATTTAAAAATTAAATATGATTTTTTGGAAATATTATAACGGATTCGGATTCTACTTATCAATGCAAATATAAAATGCTACCTCAGTGTTTTCATTTAACAAGTATTTTCAAAGATATAGATAGCGATTTGAAGTTTTTTTTTGTATGGAGAGTAAGTTAAAACCTTACATTACCTTAAAGTTTCGTGTATAGATCCATATAGTTTTAGTGCCAAACTACACTAAATACATACTCTGTTGCTTCAAAAATCTTCGATTTGGTTTTATTTTTAAAAAATCGTCAGCTAAAGATAAAATTAAAATTGGCGTTTTACGCTAAAACCGCACAATACCTCAAAGATTCATTTATAGATTCATATATTAGAGATGCCAAACTATAATAAATACATACTGTAATGCTTCAAAAATGTTCAATATGGTTTTACAAGTATTTTTAGAGATACAGCCATAGAAGGAAAGACGTTTTACGCCAAAACCTTACGTTACATCAAAGTTTCGTGTATATATGCATATAGTGTTTGTGCCGAACTACAATAACTGTATACTCTGTTGCTTCGAAAATCTTCGATTAGGCTTTTAAAAAACATTTATTTATATGAAAAAAAAAATCGACACTAGGAGATAAAGTGGTAATTGGCATTTTACGCTAAAACCTTACAATACCTCAAAGAGTCATTTATAGATTCGTATAGTAGAGGTATTATATTCATTCTAGTAATTTGAAGTTTTTTTATGTATGTAGAGAAAAGCGTGTTACGCCAAAACCTTACGTTACCACAAAGTTCCGTGTGTATATTTGCATAGTATTTCAATTCAATTCATTTATTTTGTAAAAATGTGGTAAATACAGGTGGTATTTCACATTATGGCATACAATTTTTTTTTTATAAATATAAAACAATGATGTACAGAGCTAAAATCACATTCAATATTAAATTATCAATTTATATTATGTCATAAAATTATTTGTGCCGAACTTCAATAAATGTACTCTGCTGCTTCGAAAATCTTCGATTAGGCTTTTAAAAAACATTTATATGAAAAAAAAAAAAAACCACACTAGGAGATAAAGTGATAATTGGCATTTTACGCTAAAACCTTACAATACCTCAAAGAGTCATTTATAGATTCGTATAGTAGAGGTGCCAACCTACAATAATCCCACAGTGCGCCACCGCCGCCGACGGATTTTAGACGACGCCGCCGCTGATTTGCGTATCGGCGTAAAATCGGCGCGAGTTCTAAATGTTTTAGAACTTAGTTTTAGGAAACCCTACAACAGCACTCACATTCTTCTCTAATATATTTCTAACTTTCAAACATAGACACGTTTATGTACCTTTTTTTTTTTTTTTTTTTTGTTTTCGGGTGGAAATCCTCATGGATATCCTCCGTCTGGGGAAGGCGGAGGGGTATGTCGGACTCTTACCGACTAAAACCACACGGTGGCCATCCTCAGCACAAAATAGAGGAGCTCCGGGAACTCCAATGGACCGCGCCGGTGCCCTCGTTTATGTACCTAGACCTAGTACATAAGAATAATAAAACCGGCCAAGTGCGAGTCGGACTCGCGCAGTAAGGGTTCCGTACCTCTCAACGACCTGATACCCCATAAAAACGGATTTAATTTACGAGATTTTATCAAAAGACATCAACGCACAGTGCGTGCAATATTAATTTTTGCATGTCTTTCTTACGCAGGTACCACCACATATGTCTATGTTTGTCTTATTTTTAGTATTTTTTGCTACATACATACATACATAACATCACGCCTGTATTTCCCCGAAGGGGTAGGCAGAGGTGTATAGTACACCCACATTTCGCCAGTTATGTTATAGTCCCATGTAATAGGGGGCGAGCCTATTGCCATTAACCGGGCACAAATCCATACTCCGGACTGCTACTGAGAATTTCCTAATGAAAAAACCCAATAACACTTTGCCCAACCCGGGAATCGAACCCAGGACCCCACGCTCAGCAGTCGCGCTTGCGACCACTAGACCAACGAGGCAGTTTTTTGCTAAACTACATAATATGCACTATAATCTGACCAAGTGTGACGCTGGTATATATTACCGTTTTGAAGATAGAGCAGGAACAAAAACGTTGAAAAAAATGCAAATTTTTTGAGGTTTCTTGTATGGGTAAAAAAAGTCTAAACTCTTAGACTTTTTTTGTTTTTAGTATTTGTCGTCCGTCCGTCAACCGGTTATCCATTCCCGTTCAAAAGATACAGCCCTGTGACAGACAGACGGACGGATGGACGGACAGCGTAGCGAGAGTACCCGAGAGTACTGAGGGTCCCGTTTGGCACCCTTTGGGTACGGAACCCTAAAAAGTAAAGTAGCGACCAACCGACCGTTGCACCATTCATGTTCCATATTTTCGTATCATAAATTACAAAAACTAGCCCGTGCCCAGCAGTGGGACAGTAATGGGCTGCTAATGCTTATGCAAGTCACGGGCATAGGGTTAAATAATAAAAAGTTTTAAAGGGAATGTTCATTTTATTCATTCTAGCGCATTTAAATAAAACCTTGTTTTTAAAAAAGTTTTTTTACTTTTAATTTATTTTTTACTTTTTAGTTATCGCTGGACAGATTTTTTAACTCGCATTCGTATTCTCAGCAAGTTCTTTCATTTGGTACGTATATTGTAGGGAACCATAAAAAACTTAGTCCGCCATATTGGATTTAGAGTGACGTCACTTTGTAACGAGGCTAAACTCGTTACGCTGCTCACCACCTTATTTGGATTTCCTGGCCACTTTATAAAACTTTACCTATCCAAATTCAAAATTTTAAATTCTTCCATAATTTTCTATTTTTATCAAAAAACAAAGACATATATCGCAGCCATGGCCGGGCATGGACGTGTCCGACCATTACAGTATTTTTTTTATATTATTTTACTTATACAGTTCTATATTGTACGCTGAAAGACACTCATGTGTCTGTGACTCTGTCTTATAATCATTATATTATTTTATTAACAAATAGTCAATGTATCAAGTTACCAGTTAGTGAGATACAGTATACCCAAAACGTTCCTGTTGTGTTTTTATTGTTTGTGCCGACCTACCAACCTACCTACCTACCTGAATCCAGCCCGAGCTAGCTGCATGGACATAGCAGCAGCTCAATTGTTTTATAGTCGGAGTTGACTTACCACTCCTCCGGCCCTCCGTACTACTGGCCCTCTGTGCCCTCATACCTCAGAGGAGTTCCATACCTCCATACCACTAGTTCCTGCAGTTCCTGTACCACTAGTTCCTGTCGTTCCTGAGTTCTGTTCCTGTAGTTCCTGTTCTCCTCCTACTTCCGTGTGTCACCGTGTGCCAAGCCACCGAACCTTCGACCCTGCGAGTTCTCCTGCCTGAGCTTCCCAACACTGGCCACGACGTGACACTGGCGCCCAACTGTATTTTGATTATTTTATTGTGATATATTTATTTTCTTTGTTTTTTTATAATCACCCACCATTTATTTTCTCAAAATTCTAAAAGTCACCGGACGACAACATAATCCTTTGTATTATTCTTATTTGGCCATCATTTAGCTTATCATTTTCACCTGTTTTATAACCCATAAATTTCTTGATTTCTTTTTATACCAGTTTGTTAAAAAATAATCTTTACAACAAAATTACACACATTTTAATCAGACAATTAATACAAATATACAAACATAACTCCATACAAAACTATACAGTATACAAATCAATAAACATACTGCATTTGCATTCAATAATACCGCACCGGTTGCTCAACAGCAACTACACCCACTGAAGGCACTTGAGGTTTAAATCCAACTTGAGAAAACTTGGGTTGGATTACCAAAAGTCGCTGGAAGATAACACATCCTCGTCGAAGGAGAATATCCTTCCACTTGGTACTGCCACATACTCCCAACGGTATATCCATAGGTCTTCGAGACCGACTCTGGTGTACTGTTGCGGAGCACACATTACAATCACTATTCACACCATATTATTCAATTCTTCAACCATACTAGTACATATATCATTAATCTGTGACATTTATTTTGAAAAAATTTATTGACATTTAACTAGTGTCAATAAAATTTTCATATTCCAAAAATTACATTTTTTATTCTTCTTTAACCAAAAAGGTTCCAATACTTCAAATGCGATATAAGTCAATTTATTTTTAAATTCAAACTAAATACTCTTTTTATAAATATATATTTACTATCACTCATCTCATTATCCTTGGTATTTATTTTGGCAATTATATCATAAAAAAATATATTATAATAAGTAATAATACGTATATATTTCTATTCTACTACCTATCCTTCTATTCTATCCTTCTATTTTATTCTTCTATTCTATCCTTCATTCTTCTACTCTTCTATTCTTCGTCTATCTATACTTCTTCTCTACTACTATTATATTTTTTTTTTTTTTATTTTTTTTTCTACTTTACCTTAGATGGTTCTAGACTCATAGTCTCTATTGTAGGTTTCGAGCGGTGCACAACTCGACATAAATAAGCCTTATGTGTTCGAGCGGTGCATAACTCGATAAAAATAAGCCTTATATGTCGAGGTGTAGAAACTCGTAAAAAAAAATACAATCGGGTTTTCTAAAGGTGCGGGCGACGACACCTAATTTAAATAAATAAGCCTTAAGTCATTGTAAACAGAAGGATTTCTTGACGAGTATGTGTCACCTATAAATGTGTACCATATCTCTCTCCGTATGCAAGAATTTTGAGTGATGATGTATGAATAATTTTGAGTGATGATGCATGAATCTGTACCAAGTCTTCCTTCACAACCTCAAAATTTATAGGTATTAATAATATTATTGTTCAGGGATTTAGGGGTATTTTTATGTATATATAACTCACTCACCTCATCCATTAATATTTATTTTGATATTATTTATTTATATTTTTCTTATAAAACTTACATATTTATTTACTTTGTAAAAAAATCTAAGAGATTTTTTTACACCGGCCCACCCGGGTAGTGTAACGAGGCTAAACTCGTTACGCTGCTCACCACCTTATTTGGATTTCCTGGCCACTTTATAAAACTTTACCTATCCAAATTCAAAATTTTAAATTCTTCCATAATTTTCTATTTTTATCAAAAAACAAAGACATATATCGCAGCCATGGCCGGGCATGGACGTGTCCGACCATTACAGTATTTTTTTTATATTATTTTACTTATACAGTTCTATATTGTACGCTGAAAGACACTCATGTGTCTGTGACTCTGTCTTATAATCATTATATTATTTTATTAACAAATAGTCAATGTATCAAGTTACCAGTTAGTGAGATACAGTATACCCAAAACGTTCCTGTTGTGTTTTTATTGTTTGTGCCGACCTACCAACCTACCTACCTACCTGAATCCAGCCCGAGCTAGCTGCATGGACATAGCAGCAGCTCAATTGTTTTATAGTCGGAGTTGACTTACCACTCCTCCGGCCCTCCGTACTACTGGCCCTCTGTGCCCTCATACCTCAGAGGAGTTCCATACCTCCATACCACTAGTTCCTGCAGTTCCTGTACCACTAGTTCCTGTCGTTCCCGAGTTCTGTTCCTGTAGTTCCTGTTCTCCTCCTACTTCCGTGTGTCACCGTGTGCCAAGCCACCGAACCTTCGACCCTGCGAGTTCTCCTGCCTGAGCTTCCCAACACTGGCCACGACGTGACAACTTTATTTTTCAAGTTACTCTTAGCAAGCCCTTTCATTTGATACCCATATTGTAGGAGTGCATTAAAAATAACTAGTCCGCCACCTTGGGTGTTCCGCCATGTTGAATTTAGAATAACGTCACACAGCTAACCATGCATTGTCATCCAAACTAAACGTGTATACAAAATTTCAGCTCAATCATCCTCCGAGCCTTTTCCCAATTATATTGGGGTCGGCTTCCAGTCTAACCAGATGCGGCTGAACATCAGTATTTTACACGGAGCGACTGCCATCAGACCCCCGCAACCCAATTACTGGGTAATACTGACATTCGGAGGTTAGACCAGTTGTCAGACTTTCAGGCTTCTGACTACCCGTAACGACTGCCATAGATATTTCAGCTCAATCGGTTGAAGATATCTGCTTCAAAATTGAGTTGCAAGATTCAACCTTAACAAATAACATACATACATTGCAAGTTAATAAAAAGCTTGTAAAAAGAAGGCAATTTCATAGAGCAAACTTTGAACAAAAATTTAAACTTTTTTCGTTCAACAGATTCGGCTATGACAGACGGACAGACAGACAAGACAGTGAACCTATAAGAGTTTAGTTTTTTCCTTCTAGGTACGGAACCTTAAAAATACATTATTTATAAATAAAAAGCCAACGATTTTGTTTTTTTGTTTTCTACTAAACCCGAATAACTTACGTTTGTTTTCATTAAAACCCTAACCCCTAATTTTTTTATCCAAAACCCTAAAACATGAAGTTCCAAACTTGAATCGATTGCACACTCTAGAACACTTGTAACATACCGCATTTCACACGGGCGAAGCTGCGGGTGGAAGCTAGTGTAACATAACTATACCTTCTAGCTCTTGCCTTAGCCTAATTTTCAGAATTTTTGCGTTTTCTCTTGCCAAAAAACACCTTTGTTTTATTTCCCATACCGTCTTAAACATAATTTTTTGTCACTATAAAACAATGTCAGTCATAAAAAAATACTTACCAAGTACTTATGATAATACTACAAAATTTTGTCGGTCATCAAAAATAAAATATTTTATTTACCAAAGTACTAAGATTTGACGATCGCCCTAAAAACTTGCAGTATCCGTGTATAAACGCACGGCAAAGGTCGTCAACCCCCGACGGAGCGCCGAGCGACGTGACCACTCTCTGGAAGGGCTCGCGGCGAAGTGATTTGAATCGATTCGAACGCGAAGTTTTATAGTAGTTTTAAAATATTTATAAAAAAATTATAGAGTTAATTTAGTTGAAATTTTCAAGTGTAAGTTTTTAAAGAATATGTTCTTCTATTATAGTAATTTATTGTTATATTAAATTATGTAAGATATAGTGGTGAAAATAATGATTGTATCGACTATAATTTCTGAATAATTTCACATTGTTTGGATTTTTATTTCTTATGTATTTAACCTAAAATAAAAAATCCTTTCTAGTAACTTTTTTTTTAAGGATTTTCCCAGTTGGTAAAAAAATTTTGTTTGTTAGGTCTGTCAGTGATTTCAGATATTTGAAGCTTCGAAATTGACGCTGAAAGTGAAATTAAGAAAACCTCTGTTCAGTTATCTTGATAGATTTCACAAATACTCTAATAATCGAACAAAATAAACTATATTCTATTTAGACCATAACATTTCCTAAAATTATTAGTAATTGATATGTTCGTAAGGTAAGTGGTTGATGAATAATCAGATTTGAAAAATTACGTTTTTGAGCAAAACAGCCCACGGACCGAGCATACGCTCTTAAGTGGTTTAACAAGCAGCCTAGATGTTTAACAGATTTCCTAGTTGAGTACCAAAAATCTACCTACATAAAAAGTGGCAATTGAAAAATTAAATAAATTTAATTAGCTTGTAGAAGTATATAAAAATAAAAAATAAATGTGTTTTTGGTTTTTTAGGAGTATTAATTTTTAATTTACTTTAAGTCGTCTTGTTTAGCCAATGTTGTGTTTACCCGTAATTGGCATACGTATAAGGACAATACTGTACTGTATTATTTGGTAATAGTGTTAATATGTATGCTGTGGGCGAACCTTATGCAATAAATAAATAAATAAATAAATAAATTGTAGAAAATAAATATAATTGACGTAAAACATAGATAAGAGAATTTGCTCTCAGATTATTTGTAGGCGCTTGTACAGCAATGTCACCAACTAGCAGCGGGCCTCGTGTGCGTACCTTCCTTGCCGTTGGTGGCGGGCGGCGCGGGCGGCGGGGGCGGCGGCGGCGGCGGCGGCGGCGGCGGCGGCGGCGGGAGGGGCGGCGCCCTCATCGCGGGCTCCACGCACTGGAACGCAGACGCTGCCGGAAACAAATACACATCCGGTCTACAGTCAAACGATTACTACGCGCATTACGACTATAAACTGTTCCTGAATACTTATCTTACCAATCAAAGTATTATTTATTCAAGATAAGACACAACACAAAATTCAAAGAAACACGGATTTCTTGGTAGGTCGACCACATCGAACCTTCCAGGCTATGTTACTGACATACACGAGGCATTTGCGAACAAAAAGAATAACATTTACAATGATTTTTCGAAGGCATTCGATGTGGTGGACCACTACAATCTCATAGCGAAGCTAGGACATGCAGGAGCAATTCGGCTTTCTGCTACGTCGGCATAAGTCATATCTCCGTAAACGAACTTAACTCGTAAAGACTCGTGGTTTCAAATCCAATCTCAAATGTGTTCCTCTTGGTGTTCCCCAGGGATCCCACCTTGGGCCTCTTCTCTTTCCGTTATTTGCCAACGGCTGTACCGCTGTATTATTCAGGTTTAAGATGTTCGCAGAAAATTAAAAGCTCTATAGGATTACAAATTCCAATACAGATGTTGTTTTACTACAAAATGACATTAATTAACACAATCGTTTGACGTCTGTGGTCTAGTGGTTCGAGTGTCGGACTGCTGATCACTAGGTTGTGGGTTCGATTCCCACAGGACACAAATGTTTGTGTGATGAACATAAGTGTTTGTGTTGGTCTGGGTGTTTCTTATCTACTACTATTATAAAATTGTTAAATGTCAGTTGTCTGTTTGTTTGTTTGTTCCAGCATCACGATAAAACTACTGGACCGATTTTGTTGAAACTGTAACTAAAAACTTACGATTTGACTTAAAAACTGGTATGTATTTTAACTCGCTACGATGACGGGAACCGGTGATTATTAATTATATTTTTCTACAATATTTTGCATACAATAAGGCGCTCATATCCAGCTGTCATTCGCACGCATGCGCTCTAGCGCGCGCCTGCATAGACAAAATACGGCTGCTAAAGAAATTGCATTAAAAACTTTTTGGTCGGGCCGAATTGTACTGTGTAGAAAAAAAAGAATCCTGTCGTATGTAGGTGGCGCCAGCTTGGAAATGCGCTCTTTTGAGCCAACCGAAAATCAGAATCTTTCGACTTACAGACAAGGACCGGAAGCTACCACTAAATTGCGATTTCTCAAATTTTTTGTATGAAAAGCAATCAAATTATGTTAGAATTACCTAAACGTTGTTATATTGTATCCATCTTAATCTTCTTAACTTTTTTTACCCGCGGCTCCGCTCGCGTTAAATTCTGCTAACCCACGTCAGTCCAGTCCAGTCCATTCTAGTCCAGTCCACTGTCCCGCTGTCCCGCTGCCCCACTGCCCCGCTGCCCTACTGCGCCAATGCCCCGCTACCCCACTGCCCCGCTTCCCCGCTGCCCCTATCCCACTGCCCCGCTGACCCACGGCCCAGCTGCATCGCTGCCCCACTGCCCCGCTGCCCCACTGCCCCGCTACACCTCTGCCCCACTACCCAGCTTCCCCACTGCCCCGCTGCTCAGCTGCCCCACGGCACCGCTACCCCACTGCCACGCTGCCCCCCACGGCCCCGCTACCCCACTGTTCCACTGCCCCGCTAACCCCGCTGCCCTACTGCACCGCTGCCCAGCAGCCCCACTGCCCCACTATCCCACTGCCTGCCCGCTGTCCCCCACTGCCCCGCTACCCCACTGCCCCGCTACCCCACTGTCCCGCTGCCCCACTATCCCACTACCCCGCTTCCCCACTATCCCACTGCCTGCCCAGCTGCCCCACTGCCCCGCTGTCCTGCTATCCCACTGCCCTCCACTGCCCCGCTACCCCGCTGCTCCGCTGCCCCGCTGCTCCGTTGCCCCACTGCCCCACTACCCTACTGCCCCGCTACCCCACTGTCCCGCTACGTCGCTGCCCCACTGCACCGCTGCCCACCTGCCCAGCTGCGCCCCTGCCCCGCTACCCCACTGCCCCACTACCCCGCTTCCCCACTGCCCCGCTGCCCTGCTACCCCACTGACCCACTGCCACGCTGCCCCACTACCCCACTGCCACCCACGGCCCCACTGCCCCGCTACCCCACTGCACAGCTGCCCCGCTGCCCCACTGCCTGCCACGCTGTGCCCCACTGCCCCGCTGCCCCACTGCCCCTCTGCGCCACTATCCCACTGTCCCGCTGCCCCACTACCCCACTGCCTGCCCAGCTTTCCCACTTCCCCTCTGCCCCGCTTCCCCGCAGTACCGCTGCCCCACCCCACTGCCCCGCTGCCCCACTTTCCCGCTGCCTCTCTGCCCCGCAAACCCACTGCCCCACTGCACCGCTACCCCGCTGCCCCGCTATTCCACTGCCCCTCTGCCCCACTGCCCCGGTACCCCTCTGCCCCACTGCCTCGCTGCCCCACGGCCTCGCTGCCCCGCTTCCCCACAACCCCACTGCCCCGCTACCCCACTGCCCCACTATCCCATTGGCCCACTGCCCCGCTGCCCCAGTACCCCACGGCCCCGCTGTCCCACCGTCGCACCGTCCCACAGCCACTGTCCTACTGTCCCACTGTCCCACGGCCCACTGTCCCACTGTCCCACTATCTCACTAATCACTATCGTCCCGTCCCATGTCCTGTCCCATGTCCCATCCTATGTCCAGTCCCATGTACCGTCCCACTGTCCTGTCCCATGTCCCGTCCCATTTCCCGTCCCATGTTCCGTCCCCTGTCCCGTCCCCAGTCCCGTCCCCTGTCCCGTCCCCAGTCCCATCCCCTGTCCACTCCATCGTACATTACTATCCGCTCGTGCAAATGCATAGAAGCTTCGATCTGTCGGGTGAGTACGCAACCCACGAAATATTTTTTTTCTTTTTTTCTTTCTTTCTTTCTTTCTCAAAACCCATACCAGTTTTTAAGTCAGATCATCAGCTTTAAAACAAAAAAAAAAACATCAAAATCGGTCCAGTAGTTTTAGCGTGATGCTGGAACAAACAAACAGACGCTAGACGTTTACAATTTTATAATAGTCTACTACTATTATAAAATTGTTAAATGTCAGTTGTCTGTTTGTTTGTTTGTTTGTTCCAGCATCACTATAAAACTACTAGACCGATTTTGTTGAAAGGGTTTGTGACTAAAAACTTATGATTTGACTTAAAAACTGGTATGTATTTTACCTCGCTACGATGACGGGAACCGGTGATTTTTAATTATATTTTTCTACAACATTTTGCATACATCAAGGTGAATAAGGCGCTCATATCCAGCTGTCATTCACACGCATGCGCTCTGGCGCGCGCCTCCATAGAGAAAATACGGCTGCTAAAGAAATTGCATTAAAAACTTTTTGGTCGGGCCGAATTTTATAGAATAGAAAAAAAAATCCTGTCGTATGTGGGTGGTGCCATCTTGGAAATGCAGTCTTTTGAGCCAACCGAAAATCAGAATCTTTCGACTTACAGACAAGGATCGGAAGCTACCTCTAAATTGCGATTTCTCTAATTTTTTGTATGAAAAGCAATAAAATTTAGAAGTACCTAAACGTTGTTATATTGTATCCATCTTAATATACGAACGGCTCGCTGGGCTGGGGCAGCACGCTGGCTGTGCACTCACCCGGGAGCTGCGCGGGGTCGTCGCTGGTGAAGTCCAGCGGGCTGGGCTGGCTGGGCTGGGGCTGCACGCGGCCCACGCGCGCCAGCAGCGCGGCCAGGCAGGCGCGGGCGGCGGCGGCGCGCGCCTCGCGCTTGCTGGGCCCGCTGCCCGAGAACGACATGTCCGCCACCTGCGACACAGAACAACACGGCCATTATATACAGCTCGCACACAGCCCTTGTGTGTGTGTGTACTCACGGCGACGGCCACGTGGAAGCTGGGGCAGTGCGCGGGCCCGGCGGCGTGCAGCACTCTGTAGCGCACGCGCACGGCCAGCTCGTTGAGCGCCGACACGGGCGACTTGCCGCCGCGCGCCACGGCGTCGGCCGCCAGCGCCAGCAGGTTCCAGCGGAACCCGCCCCCGTCCGCCTCCGCCGCCCCCGCGCCGCGCTTGGCCGGCGGCTCCCCGTCTGCAACGATATACACGTGATGCACCATCTCCACACCGCGCCACTACTGCAACACTGTGCCACTACCCACATGCAGTGACACTAATCTCACCACTCGCTCGCTTCATAGTAATGTCACCTGTCATCATATACCAGGCTGCGTTCAGTCATATCGCCCGACGACGCACAAAGCGTTCTTTATTAAATGAAATGAAAAATTTATTTGCATAAAACATGAGTATACAATATAATGTGAAAGCACATGCATGTAAGGTGTTTAAATAGTAGTGGTGTTTATGCGTTTGTTTATATGATCGCTCTGAGTAACTCACAGAACATTATGTAACTGAACGACCAAAGTACGCTCCGTGCGTCGTCGGACGATATTACTGAACGTAGTCCCTAATAAAAATTAGATAGGTGGGTACGGCAGACGGCTAAATGACACTTGTTTATCACAATGATAACATAAAACCGTCTTGTTTTAAATTGACAATTGTATCGTGAGTTAACTTGAATTTAACTGAACTGTATTCATTGTATACTGAAGAAAATAATAATAATGTTTAGAACGCTTGTTTCACTACAGTTTATCAGACAGGACGTGTGCCGTGAATGCTGGCTCTGTGCTGTCTCACATGGTAGACAATTAACTTGAAATATTGATAACAGCTGCTTTTGTGGTGCCGTGAAGTTATTGTGAACTCCTAATCAAAGGACAATAAAGCTGCACATTGTTGTGCTCAACATTGTACAAGGGACACTCTCTCGCTGATCCGACGCGCTGTTGTCAGACAACTACTATTAATACTGTTATCCAGTAAGTCAGTGTATCCAGTGTTGTTTCGAGTCTAGAATGATGGACATGGTTACAAATTCCAACAAATCCACATGAAATGCAGGACTAACTTAGCAAGAAACAAATTATATTCAAGCAAAAAACAAGCCAAACTAGAACACTGTTTGTTGTTGTTATTACGAAACCTGTGTAATTGAAGTTAATTGTTGATTTTAAACATAAATTAATTCAATATGATTGGTCCTTTACACCAGAGGTGGCCAAACTTTGGAAGTGTGCAGTCTATATTTGAAACCAAAATATCCCTAGCGGGTCTACTAATCAACGATTTTAAATAAAACACAAAAACTTTTAATATTGTATAATGAAAAATGTTCGTAATTTTGGATACGTTTTATTTTGCGAGCAACCAAAAACATCTACAGGTCAACGTCTGAGCTATCCCTGCTACACATTATAATCCACCAATTTCAATAGCAGATTAGCTGGAGAAAGGCTGGACAGTGGGAACACTAAACTGTTGGCTGATATTACAATGAGAAACCAGCCCCCCTAGCCAAGTTGACAATCTACAATCGTCAACGCTATAGAAAATAATCAAAATGTATGGGAATGACATATCTCAACGAATGACTTTTTCGTTGAGGTATGTCATTCCCATACATTGCGTTGACGATTGTAGATTGTCAACTTGGCTAGGGGGGCAGCTGCCTTACTCTTGAAAATAATTCCGATCTATTGGTATTGGACTAATGTTAATTCGTACTTTTAAATACAAAATTAGCAATAAATTGGTTTAAAATGTAGTGTTTTTAGAATTAATCAAACCTTATTCGAATTTAAATTGTGTATTGTGTATATTTTAAAACAAAAATACCCATTTATTCTTGTTACTTTTTGACATTGGTATTGGATTGAGATTGGAATTAGTTTCAAGAGTAACCTCACAGCTCACAGGTCTGCGGTGCACTATGTATGTCCTCATACAGATTCCTAATTGGATGAGTAGAGGTGGGAGCCGCTCCAAGACATGATTACAACACTAATGTGTAATGTGTGACGCGCCTTCCCCCATATAAATGCAACCTAAATTGTAATTGATTCACCCCCATGGCTGATCAACGCAAAAATTAACTAATCCATTGTCAAATCTCAGGTCAAGCGTTGTGATTGGTTGTTAACATTTTCGCCGGCCAATTACAGAAGCTGACATTAGATTTGACCATAGATCAAATTGATAAGCCTTCCAGAAACTGGGGGTCAGTATATTATACAACATGTATCAGAAATGCGTGGTCACATTTGAAGAGCTTATTCAGGGGATGCTATCGAACAACTTTTACTATGGGACCAACCCTGAAATCGCGAAAAAAATATCAGCTGATCCTAACATTTTGTCGAGCAACATCGATGATTTAGTAGGGAACAGCTGATATTTTTTTCGCGATTTCAGGGTTGGTCCCATAGTAAAAGTTGTTCTATGCTATGCCCTGAATGAGCTCTTAAAATATGAGCACGCGTTTCTGATACACGTTGTATATACTAGTTGCACCCAAACAGTCTTCCTTGATTTGCAACGGAACGCCCGTCCTTACAAATGAGTACTCACAGTGGTGTTTGGTGTGTGGACGCTTGTGTGGCGCCCCTCCGTCGCGCCTCCCCTTGTAGTGTGTGGCTCGCCTTACCTCGTATAGTATAAGTATTTAGCCTAAGTTTAGCATAAGGTTATTCAGTAAAGAGTAAAGGATAGATATTGTACTCGACAACACGTCTTTCATTGATACTATAAGCCCCACATTGCACCCTCGTGCTCCGAGCTGGAGCTCACCTCCGCGCTCGCCGGCTGCACACACACACACACACACACTACAGTGCATCAGCTCGCCCCCGTGTACCCTACACGGGGCCACTCGCTACATGTTTACAGCAGCCCTTCCTAAATGAACTCCATTCAAGAGAAGCCAGAGTTCCCCGAATAAGCATAACCCATTACTGTCCCACTGCTGGGCACGTGCCTCTTTTCAGTACGAGAAGGCCAAGGCCTTAGTCCACCACGCTGGCCTAGTGCGGGTTGGCGGACTACACACATAATCCAAAACTGTGTGGAGCACTCTCAGGTGTACAGGTTTCCTCACGATGTTTTCCTTCACCATTAAAGCAAGTGATAATCAACTTCTGATCCGCACATGAATCCGAAAAGTCAGAGGTGCGGGCCGGAATCGAACTCGCACCCTCCTGCATGGAAGGCAAGCGTTCAACCACTAGGCTATCACACATTTAGTTTCAACTAATTCAGTTGGCTGGGTAAGTGTTGGGGTCCCATAAAATAAAACATTTATTTTTCTTTTAGGTTAAAGGCAATCATAAAAGTTGATAACCACTGTTGTAGAGTATCACTGTTGTAGGCACGGCTGGCTGTTCATGGGGGAGTGTTAGTGCCTACACTTATGTATGGTAGTGAAAGTTGGGTATGGCAGAAGAAACATGAAAGCAGAATAAATGCAGTAGAAATGAGAGCTTTGAGAAGTATGTGTGGTGTAACTTTGAGATAAAGTAAGGAATAACATGATAAGGGAGCGTTGTGGAGTGAAAGAAGATGTAGTGACAAAGATTGAGAAAGGTATGTTAAGATGGTTTGGACATATAGGGAGGATGGACGAGAGGAGATTGACGAAACAAGTATACGAAGCGAGTGTGGATGGAAGAGTTGGAAGGGGACGACCTCGGCGAACGTATCGCGATCAAATCGCGGATGTTCTCAAAAAATGCCAGGTTAAGAGTTCTCTAAACCGACAAGCCTGCATGACGAGGTTAATGGACGTAGATGAAGCGAAAGAGGTGTGTCAGGATCGTAGCAGGTGGAAATCCATAGTCTCTGCCTACCCCAATGGGAAACAGGCGTGATAATATGTATGTATGTATGTATGTAGAGTATCAATTGAAACTATACGGGTGTGTGACGTCTTAACACTACACCATGAGTATCCCTAGCAGAACAAAATAGACAATGAAGCTGTCACGGGCACAATAATAACATGACATTCATAAGTATTCAACTTACCCATCTATCACGAGTACCTGCAAATAAAAAATAAATACAATATTGTATCAAGACTGACTATGTATTGCATCACAGAGACAAAGATAAAGCACCAAACATGCTTTTGGTACACAGGGTAAATATATGACAAGGCTTCATAACACAACAAATACTTCAAGTGCTAATATGTATATCCGTAGCACATGTACAACTACACACACAACACAACAGCTACACACTGCTGACTGCTACCAGCCGCCGGCCGCCTGCCGTGCGTGTACTCTACGTGACAACATCCGTGACACCAGCACATGTTCTAGTAGATGGATGCGTCTGCTGCACACTTGCTGCATCCCACTAGTGTACTGGTGTAAATACAAACCACTGGCTTCACACACATAATTATGATAAATTATGCATGTACAGTCGACTGCACATAGGGTAGCCAACTGATTTTCAGGAAAATATAGCATTTTTCAGGCCTCGACATGAAAAATATAGTATATTGAAAGAAAACATAGTATTTTCAGAAAAAAAGTCAAGATGGTCTGAAAAAACCTAAAACCTGTCTATCAGCAAGAAAATCAGAAGCACATTGTTCCGACCAAAATATAGTATTTTTGCATACATATTTCTTCAACAGTATATAGTATGCAGGGCTGAAATATAGTCAAATACTATATTATATAGTACAGTTGGCAACACCAACTGAATGTCACTGGGAACACTAGTATTACGAAAACCACCCTTACTGCTAGCTAAATAAAGATGCTGTCAAGATCAAACTGTTAGGTACCACTAATGTGCCATCCATTGTACAGTCAACAAATCAGAATCATGACCCACGATAAGCTTAATATTGTACAGACATTCTAATACAATTAGGTTGAATTTCGCTTAAACAGTTATTTCCCTGGCAACAGACTTGTTATCAATTTTGTTAGCTATTGACAGTGACTGCTAGTTTACCAATAAAATTCTTTTTCTAAATTTTATTCTTGATGTTTAACTCCAAATATTGTTATTTATATATTTATTTATCATTCATTGCGTGAAATATGGTACAGAGGATATTATAAATTAAATGCATGTTTCACATATTTGGCCGTTAAGAGTATTGTTTGACACCTTTTCATACTTGACATCACAGAGAAAATAATCACTCTTGACATTTTATTATTTGTCATTTTTATTTTTATTTTATTAATGTTCTGTAATCGAAAAAGTTAGTATAGGTTTCTTGAAAAATATAGTTGTTTGTAGGAAAACCACGTGAAACGACAGCTAATTCGAAATTCAAAACATATTTCCTGCTTTATCAAAAACATAATTTCCAATCCAATTATAAATCTATTGCATCGATAACATAGCTCAAAATGGCACAGACCTCTGCCCCGTTTTCATGCAGTTTCTGTAATATTCAAAATGTCCTAAGTGCAGCATAGAAGAAAACCTTACTGTTTTGACGATTTCAAACGAATTATCAGCTGAGTGGGTCATGATTCCGATTTGTTGACTGTACATAGTTCAATGTTTCTAGTTCAATTTATGCTAGAAGGTAAGTTGAAACCAATCTGTTTCCAGCTTAAACATTTATGAGAAGCTCGAGTTGTATGTTTATATTTAACAATATTTACATAAGTACAAATGGCGGCTGCTGCCCGAGAGAATTGGTGGTGCACTGTACTGTTTTATTTAGGGTCGGTCTTTCAATAGCCCGTTAACTTTTAACTGAGGAATAAGTTTGACATTTTGACAGTTGTAGTATAGAAAATCTGTCAAGACGTCACATTTATTCCTCAGTAAAAAGTTATCAGACTATTGAAATACCGGCCCTTAGTGTTATGATTTAAAGTACAATAAAAATACCAGTTTCCGTCCAAATCGACTGTCCAGCAAAAATGTGCAAAGAAAACAAAAGAAATTCACACAAGCATTGCTTTTTATTGTTTAACGTAGATGGTCTGGTCCGGCTCACAGAAATAAATAGAATATTTCTGTGGTCCAGCTAATTATTTTATTAGCACTTTGTTTTGAAAAGTTTCATTATTGCTTTTAATAAATACTATAACTATAGTAATCAATTTTAAATTTAATGCTCATTTTTACACAATTCACAGTTACAATAATGTAAAAACAATAAATAATAAACAAGAAATTTAAATAAGTGTGGGAACTATGACAATGAGAAGGCAACGCCCCCACCACCTCGTTTGTCAACAATCAGTCAATCTTGGAAATAGTCGGTGCCGTGTGGCACACGAATCAAGGCTAGATACTTCATAGTAAATATACTAATTATCTTCCGACTCACGGGCCAGGTGATGTAGCTCTTATTTCATAGAAGTTGTATGAGCACTCTGCGTGCACTCCGTGAAGCGCATGGGCCTTTTTTCTTCAAGCGAAAATAAGTTTTAACTTCTTCAGTTTAGAGATTAAATTGATTTCTCTTTACTTCATAACTATTCATAAGAATAAAGTAGGTGCATAATGTTGATGTTTAACCAAAATGGTTATTCTTTTTAAAGGTATTATGAATTTATGAACTGGCGGCTGTCCCTTAAGTGCACTGATAAGTACATAACATCAGACCTGCATTCCCCGCGGTACAGCTAGAGGTACACCTCTGCCTCTACCACATTTTGCCAGTTATGACAGGTTATCAGCCCCACGGGAGCGAGCCTATTACACGCCTATTCCTACAATATAACAACACTACCATTACACTATCTGCTTTACTATTCTTACAATAATTATTTGTGTTTGTGATACACCTTCACAAACTATGTCCATCCACACCCATATCCACAACAGCAGAAATGTTATTTTATTACCATCTTAGTTTTTCGTAGCTCTCTCCGATTTCAACAAAAAACAATTGAAAATTAACAAAGAGACAGAATGCTAAAGAAAATCGTAAAACAAATGTGTAACCTGTAGATATGTATGTAGTTTCACAACTGAATTACTTTTAGGTTATAAAAATTGAAATATTTACTACTTAATTATTTACTAAATTTTTAGAGCATTTAAGTCAATATGACATAAACTCACCATTATTAGTTAAATCCGTGAAATTAACATCCATCTCTTTCAAAGACATTAAAACAATTATTTACAATTTCTTTACAAATATTCCAAGATACGTGTTGATACTGAAGTAGCTAGTGAATACTGCTGAAACAAGATAAGATAGACACTTGAACTGTCTGTAAAGCAATATCATCACAGCATTAAGTAATAAATAATTTACTTGTATTATTTTCAGAATTACAACAATCACAATAATAAACATATATAATGTAGATGTACTTTTTTTTTTTAATTTATTCATGACCATGGATACTTGTCCTTCAGTCAGGGTTGCCAGATGAGTACAAGTGGATTATCGTACTGATGTTCTAAAATTATCGTATATCAAGGAATTTGGTGAAATATTATCGTAAACAGTGCTGAGTTACGAACAAAAACAATGATTTTCAGCATCAAAATTATCGTATTTCTGCGTATTTCAATCAATTTTGTATCGTACCAGAGCCAAAATTATCGTATATTTACGATAATTATCGTACGTCTGGCAACGCTGCCTTCAGTCGTAATCATTGAACATATTATACTTGTATCCTAGTAAAGTGATGGAAACTTTACTAGGTTGCCGAGGGGATGATGAGATAATACGAAAGTCATGTTTTTCAACTTTGTACCATTTATCCACACTTGTACACGTTAACGAGCACTTAACATTTAATAATCCACCATTATTACACATTAACACTCGAAGAAACACAAATTTTGGAAAACAATAAAAAATCCACAACATGATCTTTACGAATTTTCCCGCCAACCTCCACCTAATTTACTTTTTTTTTTTTTTTTTTTTAATTTATTTATGACCATGGATACATGTCCTTCAGTCGTAATCATTGAACATATTATACTTATATCCTAGTAAAGTGATGGAAACTTTACTAGGTTTTTTCCGAGGGGATGATGAGATAATACGAAAGTCATGTTTTTCAACTTTGTATCATTTATCCACACTTGTACACGTTAACGAGCACTTAACATTTAATAATCCACCATTATTACACATTAAAACTCGAAGAAACACAAATTTTGGAAAATAATAAAAAATCTACAACACGACCTTTACGAATTTTCCCGCCAACCTCACCTAATGTACTCTGTGATCAGTGTTGCCGGCAATCAAACAAGAAAAAGTCCGAAACCGCATAAGAAATTACCCGTTCTGTCAAAAACAAAAAAAAAAAAGAGTTTTTTTCCTTTTCGTTTATAGTTTTAAATCAGGTATCTAAGGGGCAAGTTCACCCAGAAGATAACAGATGTTTATGTAAAAACCAGATGTTTAACCCGAATTTTGGTGTTCACCAACGATAACCAACTGTTATATCACAATAATCAATCGATTTTTCTAACCGAAGTCGGGGACGTCGTTTAAGTACTAACCGGGTATTTAAACAAGATATTTTTGACGTTTGATGGTTGAAATTGTTGAGGTTATTCATCGATATTCTGTATTTGATTGTTTTTCGTAATTTTAGAAGAGTCTATGCTGCATAAAATATTAATATTAGGATTATTACTCTCCAAGATAACAAAACAATTGCATTTTACCATATTCGTAAAATTTACAATAAAAAACGAATAAAATAAGGGCCGTAACACGTTGCCGTTTTTCGAGCGTGCATTTTTCTTTTACGAACATAAACAAAGAAACATATTGCATAAGCTTTGAGAAAACTTATGAAAGATGTGTAAACATAACTGTTTTTGTCGTATTGAGGTAGTACGTAATTTTTTTATTTATAATTTTTTGTATAATTAATAAAAATAAAAATGAATGCGGCTGATAAACGATGCTCGCGCGATACCTGCACAATGTTACCGCTACTTATGGGTAAGCACAACTACCAGAATTTTATCATGTTTCAAGAAACGCGCCCGCCCGATACACTTCGAGTTTGTAAGCGGCCTGATATTCAAACATCAAAATGGCGTAATTAATTGGTTGCTATGACAACCAAGCCCGCTTATCCTGCCAAATTAAAAAGATATGTCAAATGTATGGAGTACACATATTATACTAGGATTCTTAATTTTGGAAGAGTTACCTAATATGCAACCGTTTTAAATTGTCGTTCTTTTCATAGTGTTGTTGCCATTTAGTTACCATTTTGATTAATCGTCTTACATCATTCGTTCTTTCATTCCCAGAACGCTCGGTTTCAGAATCAATGATCGGATAGGAGTCGTGAACACGAAAATGCCCGCGTCCCGGTTAAACATCTGTTGTTGAATAACAGGTTGATTTTGCAAACAGTGGTTATTTCACTGTCCGCGAACTCGGCCCTAAGGGGTGTCACGCCACACTGGCGTGATAGAAATAATATTTTTTTGTATATTTTTCAACAATGTCAACCTGTGTTTTCAGGATTTTGCTTTAAACCTAAAAGTAAAGGACGATTCTTCTGTTAAAATCAAACACCAAAACGTTTTGCAATATGGCAATTAATCATAAGAAATATAGTAGGGTGGGTGCGAGAGCGGCGAGCTCGTTTTGTTTTTCTTACTTTTGCAAAAACAAGAAGAAAGCGTGAATGAAAATGTAACGCAATAGTTACTTGCATTATAGTTACGGCAAGGAAGAGGAAATCAGCAGAAGTACATCTAACAGTGCCAGCGAAGCGAGCGCGAATTTTTTATCTTGTCTTATGTGTACAAACTAACAGGATATTTGTTTTCAACATATGCCAGTAGGCCTGCACAACAAGCGCGAGCGAAGGAGCTCGATTTTTTTGGACTATGCATGAACAAAGTGAGATAGCGCTTCACAAAGATTTATGCATTCCAAATATTATTATTTCTTCATTAAATTATATTAATATCCGAGCAGCACATTAAAGAAGTAGAATGATGTAGAATGATAAAGCCTAAAGACTTTTTTATCCATCAATAAAAAAAACTACAACAATTTTTTCACTAAAATTGCGTTCGCCCAACTGAGCCATAAAGATGGAAAGTATGTGATTGTGATTTTGCCGTACCCTTCGTTTGCCGGCAGAAACAGGTGCGGTCGTAGCACTTCCCCGGAAGAGCTCTTTCACAAGGAACTCTCCTACTCCACTAACTTTTGTTGAGGATCTTCTCTGTCCCGCGTGCCTACAACCTACAATTACTGTAATGACCTACATATTACAGTTAGTGGACACATGATAAAATGATGGGGGGCTCAGAATTACCCAGATCATAAAACTAAGGGGGATTTGACATGCTCTTTTTTTTATTGTCGCAAAAATACCCGAAATTACCCGGCAGTCATCGTTACCCGCCAAGAACCCGCTTAATGCCTAAATTACCCGAAATCGGGTAAAAATACCCGTGCCGGCAACGCTGTCTGTGATAACGAAAGCGATACCAGTGTTGCCGGCCTATATCATTAATCCACAGATTACTATATTAGTAGCTAGCTACATTAATCTGTGTAATGTATGTTTTTTTTTTTTTTTTTTAAATTATTATGGCCTGGTTGCTAAGACCTTTAAGCCAAGTCATTTATTTGTTATATGTGAGTAGTTTTATGGCCTGGTTGCTTAGACCCTCCAGCCAAGTCTTTAGTTTACTCACCCCAGTAAAGTGATGGAAACTTTACCAGGTTTTTGAGCGGATGATGAGAAAATACGAAAGTCACGTTTTTCAACTTTGTACCATTTACCCACACTTGTACACGTTAACGAGCACTTAACATTTAATAATCCACCATTATTACACATTAACACTCGAAGAAACACAAATTTAGGAAAATAATACAAAATCCACAACACGATCTTTCCGAATTTTCCCGCCAACCTGTAATGTATGTACTCTGTGATCTGTGTTGCCGGCAATCAAATGTAACGCACAGATTACTATATTAGTAGCTAGCTAATGTAACTCTTTGATAATGGAATAGTTCCTTAGTCAAAGATGTAAACTCCACATGGGACTCTCCGCCAACTAGTCCGGTTAAGCAGAAATGGTACCTCGGTACCAAGCTGCGAGAATCAATACGAAAAAAAAAAAAAAAAGTAACGAAGTGATAATTTTTTCTGTGGCAATCAAACAAGAAAAAGTCCGAAACCGTATCAGAAATTACCCGAAATTACCCGTTTTGTGAAAAAAATCAATACAAATAGTTTTATGAAAAAATAAAAAAGAATAAACTATTACCCATGAATCTATATAGTATGTAATACATACATATATAATGTTCTTGGTCGCGCCACACTGACTTGATAGAAATATCAGGGAGCCTGAGGGCCCTGAGGTGGTGATTTTTTTTTTGGATATTTTTAAAGATAGTCAACCTGTGCCGATTTCGGATTTTCCTTGCCCAAAGGTAAGGGTCAATTTTTGTGAAGACAAAAACATGAAGAAAGCGTGAATGAAAATTTAACGCAATAGTTACTTGCAGTCTTGCATTATAGTTACGCCAAGGAAGAGGAAATCAGCAGAAGTATATGTAATAGCGTGAGCGAAGCGAGCCTGATTTTTTTGGGTCTGTGCAGACAAACAACAAAGTGAGATATCGCTTCACAAAGATTTATAAATTTTAAATATTAATATTTCTTCATTAAATTATGGTAATATCCAAGCCGCACATTAAAGAAGCAGCATGATGTAGAATGATAAAGCTAACGTCAGTAAAAAACTACAACAATTTTTAGTAAAATCGCATTCGCCAAATTGAGACATAAAGATGGAAAGTCTATGTGATTTTGCCGGCACCCGTACCCTTCGTTTGGCGGCAGAAATAGGTGCGGTGGTAGCACTTCCCCAAAAAAGCTCATTCACAAGGAACTCTCCTGCTCCACTAACTTTTGTTGAGTATCTTCTTTGTCCCACGTGCCTACAATGACCGTAATGACCTGTGTGTCTAGTACGAGTTGACACGTCACCTAAACCAATACTTCATCCGAGAGCACGGCACACTACACGGTATATAGTTTTGATGCAATCGGTAGTAGGTACAAGATCAATTTTTAGGGTTCCGTAGTCCTACAAGGAACCCTTATAGTTTCGTCATGTCAGTCCGTCTGTCCGTCTGTCCGTCTGTCCTAATCCTTTACAGCTTAATAACTTCTACAGTTATAAACATAAGTAAATTAAATTTTGTTAAAAAATAGTTTAGATATAGATCTCAATTTTAAAAGAATAAAAAAGTCGTGATTACGTATTTTAGGGGTGGCGCCCATACATGTGAAATGGGGATGAAAATATTTTTTTCGCTGCACCCCCTCGTGTGGGGTATCATTAAATAGGTCTACTAAAATGAAGGTAATGTTTGATACATAACTTTTTTATCAGGTGTACCATCTGCGAAATATAGTCCACCAAAGTGGCTTACAATGTGTCCCCCCCCCTGCCATTTCCAAACTATGCAACGTAGAAACTTGTAATCTTCCACGTTGATAGACTTTTATAAAAACTCTCTTTTAAAACTATTTCGAGTATAATGTGATTATAAATTTTTGAGTTATAGTGAGAAAACTGAAAAATACTTAAGACGTCCTAGTTCATAGGTCATTGACCTTAGATAAAAATAATCTTAGCAAATAATGTTCTTTCAGTTATTTTCTATTTAAAAAAATCACATAAAAAAACTTTGTGTTATATTGATAACACAAAGTAACAGCGCCACCTAGCGCTAAATTTAAGAAGTGTGTCATATATTGATATGACACACTTCTTAAATTTAGCGCTAGGTGGCGCTGTTTGCAAAAACTAAAATAGCAATGATTAATATTCGATTTGATTCGTTTGTAATTAGACCTACTTAGTGGATCCTTCCGAGTTCTAGCGGTTAGGAACCGCCGCCGCTCGCTGAATTGCATCGATTGCCGATATCAGTCAGATATCGCAACAACATGTGTTCGAAGAAAATGTACTGAAAATCGCAAATGTCTTCAAACAAGATCGCATGGATTGACGATATCGCTCACAGATCTGCTCGATATCGAATTGCATGTCCATTCTAATGACCTGCGATCCTATTTCAAATAAATGTACGGGGGCGTGCGAGCGCTGGCACTTGTTTCGACTTGCACGCGATTCTCTGTTCGGGATATCGATGAGCGACTTCTGTGTTGGAAATATTTTTGGTATCAATTAGAACGTACGTACAACTCGAGTCGACAATCGATGCGATATCGCTCGCATCGCGTCGCGTCATGAGTAAAGTCCCTAAGAGTAATTGCTGTTTAAATAAATGTATAAAAATAAATAAAAAATTTATTAATTAATAAATGTTTATTTAGAGTCCCACGTCCAAGCTATACATATAATAAGCTCCTCGGTTATTTATCAATACTTATGATAAATAATGTCCTGAAGATTAGCATTTGACTGATGGTCACTCGACCAGTACTTTTTTAAATATTGATTATCGTCTCAAATACAAGGCTGATAGACCCAAGACTCGAACTGTATTGATGTACTGCTTTATAGGAATGCAAAGATCGCCGTCTTAAAGAAATTGATATGATATTGAGAGTGATATTAGCGATTGAAAGGGGCCGGGCCAGCCGAATTTAAATTACTTCTTATCTTTAACTATTATAAAATTGTAAACGTCTGTTTGTTTGTTTGTTTGTTTGTTCCAGCATCACGTTAAAACTACTGGACCGATTTTGATGTTTTTATTTTTGTTTGAAAGCTGATGATCTGACTTAAAAACTGGTATGGGTTTTGAGAAAGAAAAAGAGAGAAAAAAAGAAAAAAAAAATTCGTGGCTTGCGTACTCACCCGACAGATCGAAGCTTCTATGCATTTGCACGAGCGGATAGTAATGTACGATGGAGTGGAGTGGAGTGGAGTGGACAGGGGATGGGACTGGGGATGGGACTGGGGACGGGACAGGGGACGGGACTGGGGACGGGACAGTGGACGGGACAGGGGACGGAACATGGGACGGGAAATGGGACGGGACATGAGACGGGAGATGGACAGGACTGTGGGACGGCACATGGGACTGGACATGGGACATGGGACGGGACGATAGTGATAAAGTGAGATAGTGGGACGGGACGATAGTGATGTAGTTAGATAGTGGGACAGTGGGATAGTTGGACAGTGGGACAGTAGGACAGTGGCAGTGGGACGGTGGGACGGTGTGACAGTGGGGCAGTGGGGTAGTGGGGCAGCGGTGCAGTGGGGCTGTGGGATAGTGGGGCAGTGGGGTAGTGGGGCAGTGGGGTTGTGAGGCAGCGGGACAGTGGGGCAGCGTGCCAGCGGGGCAGTGGGGTACCGTAGCAGCGGGGCAGTGGGATAGTGGGGCAGCGGGGCAGTGGGGCAGTGGAGTAGCGGGGCAGCCGGGCAGTGGTGTAGCTGGGCAGTAGGGGAGTGGGATAGTGGGGCAGTGGAATAGCGGGGCAGCTGGGCAACGGGGCAGTGGGTTACCGGGGCAGTGGGGCAGTGGGGCAGCGGGATAGTGGGGGAGCGGGATAGTGGGGCAGCTGGGCAGCGGGGCAGTGGGGCATCAGGGCAGTGGGTTACCGGGGCAGCGGGGCAGTCGGGCAGCGGGGAAGTGGGGCAGGGGGGCTGTGGGGCAACGGGTCAGTGGGGCAGCGGGGCAGTGGGGAAGCGGGGCAGTGGGGCAGTGGGATAGTGGGCAGTGGGGTAGCGGGGCAGTGGGATAGTGGGCAGCGGTGCAGTGGGGTAGCTGGGCAGTGGGGTAGCGGGGCAGCGTGGCAGGCAGTGGGGCTGTGGGATAGTGGGGCTGCGGGGCAGTGGGGCAGTGGGGTAGCGGGGCAGCTGGGCAGCTGGGCAGCGGGGCAGTGGTGCAGCGGGGTGGGGCAGCGGGGCAGTGGGGCAGCAGGACAGCGGGGCAGTGGGGAAGTGGGGCAGTGGGATAGTGGGGCAGCGGGGTAGCGGGGCATTGGGATAGTGGGGCAGTGGGGCATCGGGGCAGTGGGATAGCGGGGCAATGGATTAGCGGGGCAGGAAGTGGGGCAGTGCGATAGTGGGGCAGCGGGGCAGAGGGGTAGCGGGGCAGCGGATCAGTGGGGCAGCGGGGCCGTGTGGTAGCGGGGCAGTGGGGTTGCGGGGCAGCAGGGCAGTGGGGTAGCGGGGCAGTGGGGCAGGCAGCGGGGCAGTGCGATAGTGGGGCAGCGGGGCAGTGGGGCAGTGGGGTAGCGGGGCTATGGGATAGTGAGGCTGCGGGGCAGTGGTGCAGCGGGGTGGGGCAGCGGGGCAGTGGGGCAGCAGGACAGCGGGGCAGTGGGGAAGTGGGGCTGCGGGGCATTGGGGCAGTGGGGCAGCTGGGCAGCGGGGCAGTGGGGCAGCGAGACAGTTGGTTAGCGGGGCAGTGTGGTAGTGGGGCAGCGGGGCATTGGGGTAGCGGGGCGGTGGGGCAGTGGGGCAGCTGGGCAGCGGGGCAGTGGGGTAGCGGGGCAGTGGGGCAGCGGGGCATTGGGTTACTGGGGCAGCGGGGCAGTGGGATAGAGGTGCAGTGGGGCAGCGGGGCAGTGGGGCAGTGGGGCAGTGGGATAGTGGGATAGTGGGCAGTGGGTTAGCGGGGAAGAGGGGCAGTGGGATAGTTGGGAAGCGGGGCAGTGGGGTAGCGGGGCAGTGGCGTAGCGGGGCAGCGGGGCAGGCAATGGGGTAGTGGGATAGTGGGGCAGCGGGGCAGTGGGGTAGCGGGGCAGCGGGGCAGTGGAGCAGCGGGGTGGGGCAGCTGGGCAGCAGGGCAGTGGGGCAGTGGGGCAGTTGGACAGCGGGACAGCGGGGCAGTGGGATAGTGGGGCAGCGGGGCATTGGGGTAGCGGGGCAGTGGGATAGTGGGGCAGCGGGGCAGTGGGGCAGCGGGGCAGTGGGGCTGCGGGGCAGTTGGGCAGCGGGGCAGTGGGGCAGCGGGGCAGTGGGGCAGCGGGGCAGTGGGGTAGCGGGGCAGCGGGGCAGGCAGTGGGGCTGTGCGATAGTGGGGCAGCGGGGCAGTGGGGCAGTGCGGTAGCGGGGCAGCGGTGCAGTGGGGCAGCTGGACAGCGGGGCAGTGGGGCAGCGAGACAGTTGGTTAGCGGGGCAGTGGGGCAGTGGGATAGTGGGGCAGCGGGGCATTGGGGTAGCGGGGCAGTGGGGCAGCGGGGCAGCTGGGCAGCGGGGCAGTGGGGTAGCGGGGCAGCGGGGCAGTGGGGCTGCGGGGCAGTGGGGCAGTGGGATTGTGGGACAGCGGGGCAGCGGGGCAGTGGGGTAGCGGAGCAGTGGGGCATTGGGGCAGCGGGGCAGCGTGGCAGTGGAGCAGTGGAGCAGTGGGGCAGCGGGGCAGCGGGACAGTGGACTGGACTGGAATGGACTGGACTGGACTGGACTGACGTGGGTTAGCAGAATTTAACGCGAGCGGAGCCGCGGGTAAAAGCTAGTATATTTATATAATAAGAGGGTTTAATTTGAAAAGAAAGAAGTACAAGTGTTCTAAATTCGCCGGAGATTATTTCGTACCTAGGATATGTATTTATAGCTTTCGTGGTTATCCAGTTAAAGCTGTCGATACCTTTTTTCATTTTTCATATTTTTTCGTGTCGTAAATGTAGACATAAACATCACACCTTACTTCATAAAGATGAACCAGTTGATTCAAATCCTACATCTTCTTTATTTTCGAAATCACATAACAATACAACTGTTTTGTTATCGACTGCTATAGTGCAGGTAAAGGATGCTGATGGAAAGTTCATCTCTTGTCGAGCCCTATTCGACTCTGGTAGCCAGATTAATCTTATTACCGAATCGGCTATTAATGCATTAAACTTAAAACCCTCTCGGGCTACCGCGAATATAACTGGAATCGGTGAGGCCCCGGCTTCAATCATAGGAGATGTAACTAGTTCTGTTGGCACTAATGATCGTATTCTGTTCAATTTAAATATGCACGTTATGTCAAAAATCTGTGGGTATCAACCAATACATCGGGTTGGTCTCACATCAATTCATTACCATTAGCAGACCCTGGGTTTGACATACCCGGCCGGATCGACTTACTGTTTGGTGCGGACGTGTTTGCCGAATCGCTTCGTCATCGTCATATAAAGGGAGGCTCACACCAACCTATCGCCTTTGATTCAGTTTTTGGATGGCTTCTCTTCGGTAAAACTCACTTAGCGTCTCATTCTCTTCTTAGCATGTCGTCAGAGGTTGACAAAGATTTAAATTCTTTAGTCCAATTAGATTCGCTGCCTCAAGGTTCATCGTTGACCCCAGAAGAGACACTATGTGAACAATATTTCATATCTACACATTCTCGTGACGCATCGGGTAGATACATCGTACACCTGCCATTCAAAGGTGAGTCTGAACCTATTTTCGAGGCTTCTCGTGATGTTGCGTTGCGGCGTTTCCACGCGATCGAACGGCGACTGTCACGTGACCCAGAGATCTATCGTCAATATTCAGATTTTATGTCTGATTATATCAACTCTGGCCATATATCGTTAGTCTCTCCAGATGATGTGAAAGGGAAATTCGTATATCCCACATCATTTCGTTTTACGCCCTGATAGTACTACTACTCGCCTCCGTGTCGTTTTTGACGCTTCTGCCAAAGATTTACGTGCTCAATCGTTAAACGAAAGTCAATACATCGGTCCAAAATTCAGTCGCATTGCAGTCCAACATTTTGGAAATTCTCTTGCGCTTTCGTCAACACAACGTCGTTTTCATGGCAGACGTACGTCAGATGTACCGACAGATTACAGTCTTTGGCGACCATCGTGACTATGAGCGAATTCTCTGGAGAGATTCGCCCAGCGAACCTCTTTTAGAGTTTCGTTTGAACACGGTCACGTATGGCATCTCATCGTACCCTTATCTCGCTTGCCGTACATTGCGACAGCTTGCTGATGACGAGGGGAATTTCTATCCGCTCGTCAAGGGTGTAATCCTGTCGGACACGTATATTGACGACGTCGTGACTGGGGGTGAAGATCTAGCCACTGCACAGCAGACAAAATCTCAACTCACCGCTATTTTCAAAAAGGGAGGTTTTCATCTTCGTAAGTGGGTTTCCTTCGTAAGTGCAATGACCAATCTGGAAAAAATTTGGAAGAACCGTGGCATCCGACGGAAAACCAAAATACGATTGGTCCGAGCACTGGTGTTCTCAATCTTTTCGTATGGCGCGGAAACGTGGTGCATTAAAAGTCGCGACAGCAGCAAGATTGATGCCTTCGAGATGTGGTGTTGGCGAAGACTACTTCGTATACCATGGACTGCCATGAGAACTAATGTGTCTATACTGGAGGAGCTCAACATCACCAAACGACTATCTACAATATGCCAGGAGCGTGCCCTCAGCCTTTTCGGGCATATTATGCGATCACCTAGGCATTGTCTGGAAAGGCTCTTGATACTGGGCCGGATAGAAGGAAAGCGCGCTCAAGGCAGAGCACCGGCAAGATGGTCAGACGCCATTAAGAGGGCTGTCGGAGGCAGCATGTACCGAGCGGTCCACACAGCGGAAGACCGCACAGCTTGGAAATGCGTCGTATGTGGTCGCGATCCTCAGCAGTGAGGGAACGACGAAGAAGAAGAAGAAGTGGGTTTCCAATGACGATCGTCTTTTACCGGACATTCCTCCAGAGGACTGTTTAACTGGTTCCGTCTCTTTACATAATTCAGAGCCGGCTCTGCTAAAGGTTTTAGGTCTCAAATGGGACCCAATATCCGACTCGTTTTTATTCGAAGTAGAATCTTCACATCGGCCATGTACTAAACGTTCTATTCTTAGCGAGCTCTCTAGAATATTCGACCCGTTAGGATTTCTATCCCCCATCACAATCCAAGCGAAAAGCTTAATCCAGAAACTCTGGATTATCGGTGCTGCGTGGGACGAAATTCCACCTGACGAGGTCATAAGTACATGGAACAAATATCAAAAGCAACTTTCTCAGTTAAAACAACTCAGAATTTCGCGTAAACTAACTTGCAGCAATGCAAAATCGTACGAGTTACACGGATTTTGTGACAGTTCCGAAACCGCTTACGGGGCTGTGATCTATTTGCGTGTTACAGACGTTGATGACCGTTCTCACATTTTTCTCGTTTGTTCGAAGGCTCGCGTTGTACCTTTAAAACGAACGTCATTGCCGCGTCTGGAACTCTGCGCTGCAGTACTCCTTTCGGATCTGTACAAATTCGTTACCGAAACATATCTGTCTCGTATTCCCATCGATGCTGTCTTCTTGTGGTCAGATTCCACGGTTACTCTTTCATGGTTACGTTCACCTTCGTATCGCTGGGCTACTTTCGTCGCCAACCGTGTAAGCCATATTCAAGAAATCACACCTACCGAATATTGGCATCATGTGTCGTCTACTGACAATCCCGCAGATGTGTGTTCCCGTGGGCAATTCCCAAGCGAACTTCTTCACAATTCGCTATGGTGGGCGGGACCAGGTTGGTTGTCAGAACGTCGTGAATCGTGGCCGTCTTACGTTGACAGCATTTCCAATGAAGAGCAGAAAACTTGTCGCGTCGTGGCCGGTGTGGGTGGCTCGGGCAGGAGAACTCGCAGGGTCGAGGGTTCGGTGGCTTGGCACACGGTGACACACGGAAGTAGGAGGAGAACAGGAACTACAGGAACAGAACTCAGGAACAACAGGAACTAGTGGTATGGAGGTATGGACCTCCTCTGAGGTATGAGGGCACAGAGGGCCAGTAGTACGGAGGGCCGGAGGAGTGGTAAATCAACTCCGACTGTAAAATGACTGAGCTGCTGCTATGTCCATGCAGCGAGCTCGGGCTGGATTCAGGAAATCAGGTAGGTAGGTGGTAGGTCGGCACAGACACAATAAAAACACAACAAAGGACGTTTTTGGAATACTGTATCTCACTCAACTGGTAAATTGATACATTGACTATTGTTAATAAAATAATATAATGATTATAAGACACAGTCACAGACACATGAGTGTCTTTCAGCGTACAATATAGAAACTGAGCTAAAACAGTGGAAAATTAGCCATTTTTGAAAATAATTTTGAATTTTGAATTTGGATTGATTAAAGTATAATAAAGTGGCCAGGAAAACCAAATAGGGTGAGCAGCATAACGAGTTGGACCTCGTTACACTACCCGGGTGGGCCGGTGTAAAAAAATCTCTTAAAAGATTTTTTTACAAAACTTAAAATAAAAGTTACAATAATTTAAAAAAAAAATACAATTAGTTAAAAAAATATGGATATGGGTGATTAATTTTGAAATGTGGGTGATATTTACAATGTTTATTTACAATAGGTTAGCCTCAACAACATTAATAACATTCATACACTCTTTCATATCATCTACAAATGTCTTATATTTAAAATTACATTAAATAAGACAAACAAAATAGAGAAATAGGTACTTAACGAAACCCTAAGTATTCTCAAGAGGCAAGCCTTTTTAATTAGTGTAGGCTTTCAGTTATGTCAGTCACTACCCGCTGGCATAATTGGTGATAAAGAAAAAACATGATTAAAAACTTAACTATATACCTATTATTAGTATATGTGCTTTAAACACAATTTAAATAAAAGCATGTTTTAATGCCTTGATATTAAAATATTTATAAAACAAAGAGAGGTCTTTGTAATAGAGTGATTGTTATCACAGTAAGTAATAGGGTAAGTTATAGAAGTAGTGATTGTTATCACAGTAAGTAATAGAGTAAGTGATTGTTATCACAGTAAGTAATAGAATAATAAAATATGAATATAATAATTATAATTATAATCAATTATAATTTGTACTTAATTAAATAGTAATGTAATAGTACTATATTGTATTCGTGAATAAATAGTATGATAAAAATAATTAATAATATATGATGGATTTTCATCCACGATGATGATGATACCTAATATAATGTGTATGAATATAAAAAAATAAGTATATAATAAATTGAGTAGTTTAATTAGATGTACGTTGTACTGGTTTTATATCTTTGATATGCCAGCGACCTAGGGACTTATTTGCGAAATCTGCAAGATCGTAAATGAGTGGTGATATTTTATTTGTTATAACGCATTTACTGAATTTAGGTGCTAATTTTGCCGAAAAATGTTTATCTGAAGAGCTGATGGGATGATTTCTTTTCCAAACGACATCACCATTGTTAAATTCAAAATTTTTATGATGTTTATTGTAGTGATGAGCATTAGTTTGATGAGCGTGAAATAAGCAAGCTTGAACTCTTGAAAATAATGAACTAAGTTGTCCCATATTTTCAGCATATTGATCTCTTGGTGAAAATATTAATTCTTCAGTATTATCTTTAGAATTATAAACTGAACCGCAAGGAACAAGTTCTCGACCAAAAACTAAAAATGCTGGTGTATATTTAGTAGTTTCATTTACTGCGGAATTTATTGCAAACTGAATTTTATTTAAATTTAGATCCCATGTTCTGTGGTCATTATTAACAAAAGAAGCGACCGCGGTAATAATTGTTTTGTTATAACGTTCTACTGTGTTGACTTGTGGACAGTATAATGGAGTGTAATGTATTTTTGGTATATTATAAGCAGTGAATAAGTCTTTAAGTTCATTGCTTATCATTTGAGGACCATTATCTAAGATGACGGTTTCTGGAATTCCATATGTCATGAAAACTAAATTTTCTAAAATTTGTCTTAATATGTTAGAAGTTGCTCTTTTGATAGGAAACAAAAGACAGTATTTAGAAAAACAACACGTAACAACAAATATGAATCTATTAAGTTTTCGTGTCATAGGTAATGGACCTATTAAATCGATAGATATGCATTGAAATGGACGAGAAACATTTTTTGGTTTACCCATAAGGCCTAAAGTTTGCTGAGTTTTATGCTTATAAGCTAAACAAGTTTCACAATTTGAAACAAAAGCCGCAACATCTTTGTACATGCCTGGCCAAAAATAAAATTGCTTTATGCGATTGTATGTTTTAAAAATACCGAAATGTGCTGAGGTTGGTGTTGAATGATTTCGTAAAATAATTTCCTCCCTTGCCTCTAAAGGTATAACTTGTTTCCAATTAAACTCCGAATAAAATTGTGTATTTGAACGAGAGTATTTATAGAGTTTATTATTTTTAATTATATAATCCGGCGTGGAAGTAGGATTTGATTTACATTTGCGGTAGACTGAATTAAACCAATCGTCTTGTGAAGTTAAATGGTTAATGTTAATTATATTAACTGGTGGAAAACGAGACAAAGTGTCTGGAACTAAATGATCTTTGCCGTGTTTATGTTTGATTTCAAAATTGAACATTGATAGACGAATACTCCATCTAGCAAGTCTACCAGTAGGATTGTCTAAGTGTAAAAACCATTGTAAGGCAGAATGATCTGTATAAATAATGAATTTTTGACCATTATCAAGGTAACAACGCCAATATTCAAGGGCAGTAATGACGCTTAAAAGTTCCCGTTCGGTTATTGAATAATTTCGTTGAGGGCCTGTAAGAGATTTGCTCATATAAGCAATTGGTTTTTCGACACCATCAAAATCTTGGGTCAACATTGCACCTAATCCATAAGCGGAAGCATCGCAGTGAACTGCAAAAGGTTTAGAGAAGTCTGGACAAGCAAGGATAGGAGTAGATGTTAAAGCTTGTTTTATTTGAATAAAAGATTCATTTGTTTTATCGGTCCATTTGAAAGGTGGTGCTTTTTTACTAGTAGAAGTTAGTTTAGTCAATGGAGCTGCTAAAGTGCTTAAATTTGGGATAAAACGTCTGTACCAACTGGCAGTGCCTAGGAATTTTTTAACTTCACGAGCAGACTTTGGTGGTTTGATTTCTAAAATTGCCCTAACCTTATCAGGATCGGTGTTAAGACCTTTTTCATCGATAACGTATCCTAAATATTTAAGTTCTTTGCGGAAAAATGAACATTTTGGAAAATTTACGGTAATGTTAGCTTGTTGAAATTTTTCGTAAACTTTATTAAGCAAGATGACATGTTCATCATAGGTTTTTGTTGCTATGACTACGTCATCTAAATAACAGAATACTGAATTATCAAAATCATTAGAAAGTAAATTATCTATAAATCTTTGCTGAGTAGCTGGTGCATTTGTGAGCCCAAAAGGCATGACTTTAAATTGATAAGTTCCACGGCCTGGAACGTGAAAAGAAGTCTTAGGACGGTCTTCTTTACGTAATGGAATCTCCCAAAAAGCTTTTGCTATATCAATTGATGATAAGAATTCAGAATCTTTAAGTTGATCTATGATATCCGAAATAAAAGGTAATTTATACGCGTCTTTTCTAGTAATATCATTTAATTTACGGCTATCAACGCAGAAACGCCAGGTACCGTCTTTTTTAGGTGTAATAATTACTGGATTAAGCCACGGGCTTTCGCAAGGTTCAATAACATCGAGTTCTAACATTTTGTCAACTTCAGCACAAAGAGCTTTTTGTTTTTCCGGAGATAACCTATAACATCGCTGACGAATGGGAAGGTGATCGCCTGTATCTATCCTATGTTCTGCAAGATGAGTTTTACCTAATGGTAACTTTTCCGTTGAAATGTTTTTAAATTTTTCAATTAAAGCATCTGCAATGATACGTTGTGATTCAGAGAGATTATCGTATATATGTAAGTGTGTATGATCAGTGTTAACTAAAAATAATGGTGGATTTTTAATGCTGTGAGTGGAAACGTTGGAAATTATATCTGGAGCTAAATTAAATATTTTCCAGAAATCAATTCCAAGAATAAATGGTTGTGTGATACTTGGTATAATATGTGCTGTTATAAAAGAAAAATGATTTTTATAAATAATTGGTAATGTAATAGTACCTATCGAGTGAATCGATTGTCCGTTAGCTACTGTACCATGAACAATATGGTTACGTTCAATACTGAAACCATGTTTTAATAAAATTTCATGTGAATTATTCCCTAAAATAGTAATAGCACTACCACTATCGAGTAGTCCATTTAAAATTAAATTATTTACTTTAATCTGTAAATATGTACGTTCGAAATCTGTAGAGTTATTAAAGAGGAGTGTAGAAACATTATATGATTTAAAAAATAACTTAATTTTATCAAGCCACTGTTGCCAATCTGTCGAGTCAAAATTTGAATTTTTAGCTAATGTTTTAACTCTACAATCCTCTGTAATTAGTTTTTTTTGGTTGTATTTATTACATGATGTACAATTGGTAAATATGACGTCTTTTTTACCGCAACGAAAGCAAACTTTGTTAGTATTTGTGCAGTCTGCTAATGTATGACTATCAGTACGACAGCGCGGACATTGAAAAAATTTCGTTTGTGAAGGAGGTCGAGTAACGTTTACTGTGTGTACTGCTTGATGAGTAGAATAGGGATAAGTAGGTATATTATGAAATGGGTATTGTGTAATTGTATTTGGTTTTGAAGTGATATTATTTTGTGTACTAGTAGATGGCAAATCAGAATTTGATATTTGTAAACAACTTTCTATCCATTTGCATGATTCTATTAAATTATTAATTGATTCTAAGTCTTTTGGTTGGAGTCTATGTCCAAATTCTGGTCTTAAATTTCGTCGTAGTAATTCCAATTTTTGTTTTTCCGAATATGGTTCATTTAATTTTGAAAATAGTGATTCCATTGTAGCGAAATAAATAATAACACGTTCATTAAGTTTTTGTTTGCGTGAATCTATCTGTTTTTTCATGTTATAATCATAATCTGTAATTTCAAAGTATTTTATAAATGATTGCTTAAATGTTGGCCAATCTTTGTTTGAATCTTTATTGGCTCTGAACCAATCTAGAGCTGGTCCAGTAAGTATATCATAAATATGATTATATAATGAAATTTGGTTAATCGATCTAGCCGTTGCGAATTCTTCCACTTGTAAAATAAAATTTCGTGGACAAGTTTCGCCTTTGTAAGTAAATCTTTTTATTTCATTATTCGGTTTTTTGTCGGCTATGTTATTTAATTTGTTTGTTAGATTTTCCAAAAATGTTGGTAACGAATTTAAATTTGTTGATGACGATTGTGCGGAATGATATGCAGAATGTATTGGTGTTTCTAAATCTCTATAATTTGTTTCGTAAATTATATATCTATCCCAAAGAGTTTTATAAGTTTCTAAATCCTGTACGGACTGTTCCGTAGTAATTTCTATATGATTTAATCTATTTTTGACGTGAGATAAATATGGATTAATTTTATTTTTACGTACCGGATATGCAGAGATTAGTGTTGAAATGAAATCTAAGCATTTTTGTAATTCTTGTACGTCTTGGTTATATTCATATGGGCTAATTTCTAACTGTGAGCAAGAGGTTGATTCTATCAATAAAGTACGTAAATTGTCTGAAGTGTCTGTTGAATTAAATAGAACACTTCGTAGTTTAAGTTCGTATATAATTTCTGGTTTGTTTAGCAGTGATAAATCCATTTTAATTAAATAAGATATACGTAGTAAATACTCTTTGTCGAATGAAGAAGAATAAAAGTGTAGAATAGGTCAAGTAAGGTTTCTATATTCAAAATTGCAAAATTCACGATTGATTGACAGTTTGCGATATGTCAATAAAATAAAATTATCAAATTAAACGGTTTCAAGAGTTGATTATTACCGGTTAATTAATATTGATGGTGTGAGTAGTGATTGTAATGTGTGCTCCGCAACAGTACACCAGAGTCGGTCTCGAAGACCTATGGATATACCGTTGGGAGTATGTGGCAGTACCAAGTGGAAGGATATTCTCCTTCGACGAGGATGTGTTATCTTCCAGCGACTTTTGGTAATCCAACCCAAGTTTTCTCAAGTTGGATTTAAACCTCAAGTGCCTTCAGTGGGTGTAGTTGCTGTTGAGCAACCGGTGCGGTATTTTTGTATGTAAATGCAGTATGTTTATTGCTTTGTATACTGTATAGTTTTGTATGGAGTTATGTTTGTATATTTGTATTAAATGTCTGATTAAAATGTGTGTAATTTTTTTGTAATGTTTTTTTATAACAAATTGGTATAAAAATGAAATCAAGAAATTTATGGGTTATAAAACAGGTGAAAATGATAAGTTAAATGATGGCCAAATAAGAATAATACAAACGATTATGGTGTCTCCCGGTGACTTTTAGAATTTTGAGAAAAAATAAATGGTGGGTGATTATAAAAAAACAAAGAAAATAAATATATCAGAATAAAATAATCAAAATACAGTTGGGCGCCAGTGTCGCGTCGTGGCCGGTGTGGGTGGCTCGGGCAGGAGAACTCGCAGGGTCGAGGGTTCGGTGGCTTGGCACACGGTGACACACGGAAGTAGGAGGAGAACAGGAACTACAGGAACAGAACTCAGGAACAACAGGAACTAGTGGTATGGAGGTATGGACCTCCTCTGAGGTATGAGGGCACAGAGGGCCAGTAGTACGGAGGGCCGGAGGAGTGGTAAATCAACTCCGACTGTAAAATGACTGAGCTGCTGCTATGTCCATGCAGCGAGCTCGGGCTGGATTCAGGAAATCAGGTAGGTAGGTGGTAGGTCGGCACAGACACAATAAAAACACAACAAAGGACGTTTTTGGAATACTGTATCTCACTCAACTGGTAAATTGATACATTGACTATTGTTAATAAAATAATATAATGATTATAAGACACAGTCACAGACACATGAGTGTCTTTCAGCGTACAATATAGAAACTGAGCTAAAACAGTGGAAAATTAGCCATTTTTGAAAATAATTTTGAATTTTGAATTTGGATTGATTAAAGTATAATAAAGTGGCCAGGAAAACCAAATAGGGTGAACAGCATAACGAGTTGGACCTCGTTACAAACTATTGAAGCTGAAACTCGTAAATCGCCCGTGTTAGTTTCGTCTGTGCGTACGACTCGGAACAACGTTTCGATTATCGATCGACTGCTACAAAGTTTTTCGTCATTAGAAAAGGTTGTACGGGTCGTATCATATATTTATCGTTTCTTTAAGAATGCTAGAAATTCGACCAATAGTAATCGTAGTAAATTTCTTAATAATTTGGAACGTCATGATGCACTCATGATTGTTGTGAAGCATGTTCAAGGTTGTGAGTTCGTGGATGAAATTAATCAATTAAATTCAAAACCTGGATTGTTAAAACCGTTTCGTAAACTCAATCCTTTCATCGACTCACGGGGTATCCTCAGGGTGGGCGGTCGTATTTCTCGGTCAGGATTGCAATATGAACATCGTCATCCTGCACTTTTACCTTCGGATCACCCACTCACCGTTTTAATAATTGATTTCGTACATCGTAACTACTGTCATCCTGGAGTCAATACAACTCAATATTTAGTTCTGCAACAATTTTGGATAATTTCCGCCAAGCGTGTTATTCGTCGTTGTCTTGCTAAGTGCGTACAATGTTATCGAACTCATCCAGTGCCTTTGCAACCATTTATGAGCGATCTCCCAACCTATCGCGTGAACCAGGTGAAGCCTTTCTCCGTGGCAGGCGTGGACTTCGGTGGACCCTTCCGTATTAAGTTGGGTACTCATCGCGGAGCAAAAATAGATAAAGCCTATTTATGCCTATTCGTCTGCTTAGCTACGAAGGCTGTCCACCTAGAAGTCGTTTCCACGCTGTCGACGGAGGGTTTCATCGCCGCTCTACGTCGATTCGTAGGCCGTCGCGGTCGTTGTAACACCATACACTCTGATTGTGGAACCAATTTTGTCGGTGCTAGAAACCAACTGTCGGCTTTTATGCAAGATGCGTCTAGCACGGAGAAAATTGAGTTCAAGTTTAACCCACCGTCCGCTCCCCACTTTGGAGGAGTATGGGAGATTCAAATTAAAGCTGCAAAGTCACATTTATATCGTATCGTCGGTGACCAAGTACTAACGTTCGAGGAGCTCACAACATTATTCGTGCAAATCGAAGCAGTTTTAAACTCTCGGCCTTTGTGCCCTATTAGTTCGGATCCTAATGACGTGTCAGCACTAACTCCCGGCCATTTTCTCACGCAGGAGCCTCTGACCGCCGTCCCTGATGAGGATCTCTCTCATTGTAATATGCATCGGCTTCATCGGTGGCAGCTGTTACAGGCTTTTCAGCAGAATTTTTGGTCCAGATGGAAGAGCGAATATTTAAATTCCCTCACTCAACGCGCCAAATGGACCAAGGATTCTAGACCCTTGCGGGTGGGCTCGCTTGTGGTCATCAAGGATGACAATCGGGCTCCCCTCCATTGGTCTCTTGCTAGAGTTATGGAACTCATCCCCGGTGCTGACGGGGTAGTTAGGGTTGCGGTCCTTAAGACTGCAACTAGCAACTCTATTAAACGACCTTTGGTCAAATTATGCCCTCTACCTATAGAGGATTAACTTCATTCCGTCACCGTATCCATTTCTTAAGTTAGGTTATTTAGTTTGATAAGCGTTAACGATCTCTTTCTACTCTCTCATGTCAAACTTAGTATATTTCTTTGAATCCAGAAAATACCATAGGTATTTTGGTGGGCGGAATGTTTCGTCATCATGTAAATTCTTACGAGTATCGGTGTTCTGTTGCGATGATCTGCATTAAACAGAACGACCCCGTTTTTACGGTGGTCATACGTGTCGTCCTAAGTTGGCAACACTGTTGACCGCCATTACGAAAAAGACTACTACTACCGGCGTCCGCTTCGAACACACGTATTTACCGGCGAAGCGACGAAATCTCATTGAGGTAAAATCGGGGCCCCGCGCGAGTGAATCTGTAACCTCCCTGAACTATTCACCCAGTGAGAACTCCAGCAGTCCAACCCATCGGCTCGTGAAATTAGTCTAAGAACGGCGGCGTGTCAACGAATGGCTGCAGTGCGACCAAGGACGGCAGGTAAGTTGTTCTGTTTCCTTGTAATTGTCGCGCAGCACACAAGAAACTCGTCTATCGTTGGACCCTCAAGGTCTATCCCTATGTAGTGTTCTCCTAACGGTTATTTTAGCACTTCAGGACACTACATAAACTGTATTCTCATTTGCAGGTGGTGACAATCCAAAAGGCTCAGGTCGCCCGCCTGGATAGGTTCATGTTTGAAGGCGTCGACCTTCCGCTCAAGGCATCCTGCTCCGTCTTCATCACCATGAACCCTGGATATGCTGGTATGAACGACGAGGATAGTTTTTGAGTTATATTCACATATTGACTGTCGCCCATGGCTTCTCTCGCGTTATATTTTGAGAAAAGCATGGTATAGTAAGATGTTTCACCAGGTATTCTCTTCCCGCGATGATAACGCGATGCCTCCAAGCTACGTCACGATCAGTGTTGCCATTGATTGATGTCTTAAATATATTTAAGGAGATTTTTGTTCATAATGAATATAAAATAAATTCCTAACTAGCCTATTTGTTGTCTCGTGTTATTCATCTAACTAGTTATTAAAGGAAACCGTATAAAATTACTAGTTCAACAGTGATACTTTATAGAAACAAGTAAATGTAAAAATACATTTTGCTCGGGTAATTTATTTACACAAAGTGGCAGCATATCAAACTGACAAGTGTCACGATAACAACCCGCTATTGGCTCCACAGCCGATGACGTAGTACGGAGGCAATCACGTGACCTAGCTGTCACGGGAAGAGAGTACCTGGTAAAACAACTTATTATACCGTGGATAAAAGTATCTTATGTTCTAGGACTATCTTTGAGCCAATTTTCTTAAAAATGTAAAGAAACTCCAGAAGAGCGTTGTACATACCTAAGTGACATCAAGAGTGGAACCGCTCTTAAATGCCTTCGCACACCATACCGACTCGACTCAAAGAAAAGCATTGAAATGTGAGATTTGTATCGTGTCTCATACAGTACATTTTAGCTTGCTGACAGTAAATTAGTATGATCTGACGGCTTGTTGACGCTGAACAGAAACCGAACTATCTACATGTAAAAATGCACCGTACGCGACACGACATAAAGCTCACATTGCAATGTTTTGCGCGGATGTGACGCATACCACACTTCTTGGCTCTGTACCTGTATTTGTTGTGTTCTTGATTTTTTTGGTAATTTTGTGCGTCACTTTTGAAGCAAATAAATATTTTTTCTTTCTTTTCTTTCTTTCTTTCTTTGAGTCGAGTCGGTGTGAAGTCGATATGGTGTAAGGCCTCCGCCTTCATACTCCCGAAAATAGATGATTTATCAAAGATATTCTGTCTCCCAGGTCGTACGGAGTTGCCAGACAACTTGAAAGCGCTATTCCGTCCGATTGCCATGATGGTGCCGGATTACGCGCTCATCGCTGAGATCTCGCTGTTCTCCTTCGGGTTCTCTGAAGCCAAGATCTTGGCCGGCAAGATTACAACCACGTTCCGGCTCAGCTCTGAACAGCTGTCCGCACAGGTTTGATTAATACTATTTTTCAAAACACTTGCTCGTAAAGTGGCTCTTATTGCACCGCTTTTAGGTTCATAATGTAGCTTAAAACGCACGCGTGCTTTTTACATTATATTATCGCACTAGTGCTTTTTCCTTTACAGTTTATTTTTAAATCGTAGCAAAGAGTTATTATGCCTGTACTACATAAAACATTTTTGGGAATAAATCAACTGTATTAATTAAAATATGCTAAATAAACATTTCATTTCATCAAATTATTTATTTTTTCAACAAATTAACATTAATTTGTGTTATAAATAAAAAATATCTATTTATTATATTTTTAATATTAGGCTGTTTGGCGATTTCCTTCGACCACCTGCTAGCCTATAGCTGTCACCGTGCGATTACAGTAATGTAATCCGCGCGCCATTTTTCACAAATTCAATATTTGTCTAAAATATGTATTTGTATGTTTTTTCCTCGCAAGTGTGTTGAAAAACGTCGTATGACACGCGTGAGCATTGACTATTATACTCTCGGCTCCATTACGCCCTCGCCTTCGGCTCGGGCTGCAATCCAGCCTCGAGTATAATGGTCAACTTAGCTCACTTGTGTCATAATGTACTATTTCTCCCACATGCTCGGAAATTAGTTCATTATTCAAAAAAAAGAATACAACAATCGGCTCTTTTCCGTACGCAACGAAATAACAGGCCGGTAATATCTAACAGGACAATAATATAAATTTCTGGTCAGTTAATTTTTTTAAATCATGCTAGCGGGGTTTTTAAGTACACACTTACATAAATTAGGTGTTTTTTAGGTACAAAATATTTATCATTATATAGGCTGAATGCGCATTTTTTTTTTTCAAAACTTTGAAAATAGAACAAGATCCGCGCGCGTGCAAATTGGTGTGAATGAAAATGAGATAGTGTTGAATTAATTTGTGTTTAAAACTTGTGTTGGAAACACTCCTCGCAAATGAGAGAAAAGTACTATACAAGTCTTGGCCGAAATAGCAATTAACGGCCTCGTTTAGTTAAAAAGGACTCGGCTTACGCCTCGTCCTTTCAAAATCACCCAATATTACTCGGCCGTAAATTGCTTCATTTCAGGCCTCGACAGTAATGTACTATTAAACGCAGTTTCTTCTTTCGCTGTACAGTGATTACTTCTAACGACTTATTTGCGTATGGCTGAGGTTAAACCGCACTTGTAGCGGGAGGCATCCCTTGGATGGGTGGCGAACTATACGTCAAGACCAAGACCACTCTTAGCCGATTAGTCATAAACTCTTAAAGAGCCAGATCGGATCCAAATGCTGTCCTTCAGTAAAAGTATTGCAAAGAATATGCCAGTACGACTGTTTAAAGATTTAGCTGCATGTGCTTAAACTGAAAGCCAACCCTAACACAGTTATAGAAAAATATGAAAACTATTCTTACAGGCTTCCGTAACGTCGACGGACGCCTGCTTTTATTTACAGGATTTTTTCTAGAATGGCCGGCTAGAGTGCGCGTCAGTTAAATCTGCGCGCGACGGAGGGCGTACTAAATGTTGCCATGATCACAAAAATTCAAAGTACCGCTTTTTAAGGAAAAGTATAATACATTCTTGAGCATTAAAATTGGGCAGTCCTCTTTTTCGGTTTTCTTTATTGATCTAAGTTTAATAATCATGAAACTAATTAGGTTTTTTGCATAATTTTCAACGAAAAAGAACTCGGCTTATGTTTAGACTAGCAACAAAACTTGCAGAAGTTGACTTCCGCAAGCATTACTACCGTGTAAGTGGAGCTTGCTGTGATTGTTTACACGGTAGAAATAGCTTGCAGAAGTAAACTTCTGCAAGTTTTGTTGCTAGTCTAAACTTCGCATTAGAAATTATTCAAACAACACCTGACGTTTATGACAACATGGCAACACTAATTCTTTAGTAGAATATTTTTTTCGCTGAACGTATTTTTCCCGATAAATATTCCTAAAATCATGGAGTGTGACCAAATTAATATAACGGCAACACTGGCTTACGATGATTAGTTCCGATGTCTGCTACGCGCAGACATATCTGTCGCGCACTCTAGTTTTTGACCCGACCCGAGTCCTTATTAATGAGCTCGTCACACGATGGCTGTAGAACAGGATACTGCAGCGTCGAAGGGGTGGACTTCTTCTAAATAAATATACTCCTTTTCTTCTATAATGCTTGTATTTGAGTACCTTTATTATATTAACATTTTTGATGCGGATAATGAGAGAATCTAATGGATGTCACAATTGTCACACACCACGATCTACACGCGCTGCGTCGTCGAGAGCTGTCAAGAGGGCGCCCCGATCGAGTACCACACGATTTGCACCACAGTAGCAAATGTGGAGACGCGTGTACTTTGTTTGCTTCGTGTGCACTACAGTAGCAAATATGGAGACGTGTGTACTTCGCACAGTGTGATAAGATCCCGGTTTTTGTCTCATCGTGTTTTTATTGAATTAATCGATAGAGTTTACAATTCCGAAGATTAGACTAAAACTCCGGGTTCGCTCAGACTTGAGGTTTTTTTTTAAAAAAATGTCAAAGTTTCGCAATATCCGACTCTTGAAAAATGAAAAAAAAATCATTATAATTTAATGGAAGTACTTATTACAGAATTTATTTATTCTATCGAAAAATGGAATAATAGCCGACCGTTCTACCAATTCCTGTTGCATTAGTATGAATGGGTCGAGAGATATGATTTTTTTTCTCATTTTTCGTTTTCATTTTTTTATTCATCTAAACCACCGTAGTAGGTGGTCATTCCTACATCAAAAAATTGCTGATACTTTCTATTATGTGTAGTATTAATTCCAAAACCTAATTCGTTGGTTTCCAGGAGTTATTGGAGATTCAAAATTTTCCTTAGGGGTGACACTTTCATGTATCCGAAAAAAAAACAATAAGAATATATTTTATCTGAAAAAAAAAGAAGGTGTTTTAAATACTTTTTAATAATTAATATGGAGTTGGCTATTTGAAAGAAAGAAAATGAAAGAAAGAAAAAATATTTATTTGCTTCAAAAGTGACGCACAAAATTACCAAAAAATTCAAGAACACAGAACAAATACAGGTACAGAGCCAAGAAGTGTGGTAAGATATGTGTCACATCCGCGCAAAACGGCCACCGCTCAGCATATAGCTATGCTTATGCTAATATGCTACACAGCGCTGGTTTTCAGCGACAGCCGGCGTCGACACAAATTCACAATGCAATAACGAAAGGAAAATGTATATAAATTTGTAACATATTATGTAGGCTAACCGAACTAAAATTCATCTTCATTGTTAGTTACAATTAATTCAACATGAGAATAATTATCGATGGCTAGATTTTGTTCATTAACAGGTAAAGACAATGCGGCCGGTGGCAATGGAATTTTTTTAGCCTTTTTTTTCTCTAAGAGGTTGAAGTTGTATACAAAGTAAATTATTATAAAGAATTGTTATAAATAAAAAAGTATAATAAAATTGATTTAAAAGAATTGTAAAATATAAAAGTATACTAAAATTTATTCAAAATAAGTTGTAAAATAAATAACACTTTTTTTGAGTCTGCGCCAAACAAACGAGCAAAGTGCGTGTAAGTTGCAAGTGATCCATTTTTGGAAAGTTATTGTTTATCGTTGAAAATTTGACTTTGTATTGTATTTGATGTTATTTTGTTTTTGTTATTTCTTTAAAGTAATTTAATGATCTTCGTTGATTGTTTGTTTGGCGCCGACTCATAATTAGTTAACTACATTAGTTTAGCTAGGAAAATAGTTACTAAGACTAAAAGCTACATTTTATTTTTCGCTTTTCAGTTTCTGTTTTCGTCGGTTCAATTTTTTGTTAAAAAGATTTATTTTTAATTTTTTTGTGGCTAAAATCTAACTCCAGGTCTCCATTATAAACCCGACCCTAAACATATTGCCGACGTTTTTAAACATCATTTTAAAGTGGAGTCACCTTTAAAAACGTGTGTCTTACCTAGCACTGTTACCAGTGATGTCTGTTGCGTTACACATCCAATTCGAATTACTAGTGGGGAGGTACGTCAGGCTATTGGCAATATGAAAAGAGGAAAATCGCCGGGGCATGACGGGCTCAGTGTGGAGCATCTTAAGTATGCGGGTGTTCACATACATAGGTTGCTGTCTATGTTGTATACTCTGTGTATAAGGCATTCATATTTGCCACCAGACTTAATGAAAACTATTGTTGTACCACTTGTTAAGAATCGTACGGGAGATATATCGGACAAAAATAATTATAGACCAATCTCACTTGCAACTGTGATTGCAAAAGTACTAGATAGGATAATGGACGAGCGCCTTAGTGGATGCATACAACTTCAGGACGCTCAGTTTGGTTTTCAATCAGGTTTGTCAACGGAAACGGCGATTTTGTCACTTAAGCATACTGTGAACTACTATGTTGAAAGAAAAACACCAATTTATGCATGTTTCCTAGATCTATCTAAGGCGTTCGATCTCGTGTCCTATAACTTACTTTGGGCTAAGTTGAAACAGGTGGGTGTTTCTCTGGAGGTCATAGAAATGTTCTCATATTGGTACGGTCATCAGAAAAATATTATAAAATGGGCAAATGTTTATTCAGATGAATACTCATTAAATTGTGGTGTGCGACAAGGAGGGTTAACCTCTCCTAGACTTTTTAATTTGTATGTAAATCAGCTGATTGAGGGGCTGAGCAGCATGCATGTCGGCTGCCGAATGGATAATGTTAGTGTTAATAACATTAGCTACGCAGACGATATGGTGCTGCTGAGCCCGTCAATCGGCGGTTTGAGGAAACTTCTCAGCGTATGTGAAGTTTATGCTGAGGAACACGGTTTAAAGTATAATGAGAAAAAGAGTGAGTTTATGGTTCTGGTTGGAAAGAATAAGAGACCTAACAGTGTTCCACCTTTGACTCTGAATGGAGTTCAGCTGAACCGTGTTCCTCAGTTTAAGTATCTCGGGCACATTATTACTGAAACTTTACGCGATGACCCGGATATAGAGAGGGAAAGGAGGGCATTGTCGGTGCGTGGCAATATGTTGGCTCATCGATTCACTCGTTGTACGGTAGAAGTCAAGCTTACATTATTCAAGGCTTACTGTCAAAGTTTTTACACGAGTGGTCTATGGGTTAACTTTACGCAAAAATCCTACAATGCCCTCAGAGTTCAGTATAATAACATCTTCAGGGCTCTGTTGCGCCTCCCTCGGTATTGTAGTGCTTCAGGCATGTTTGCGGATGCACATGTGGATGATTTTCATGCCATCATACGCAAGAAAATTGCGTCTGTTGTGCAGAGGATGCGGGGGAGTAGCAATGGAATCCTGAAGATGTTAGCGGGAAGGATGGACACCGCCGTCCTCAGTCGTTTCATTGATTTACATGTGAGAGGTGCGAATCAATGACTCGACATTTGTTAATATTTATTAATGATTGTTATCTGTGTTTACTAACATAGTTGTTTAAGTTTTTCATTGTTACTAACAAAAATGATTATGGAATGTTGTTTTCTGAAGATAAAATATTTTATTATTATTATTATTATGTTGTAGTGTCTAGAACATTTATGTATGCCAAGTTTCAACGGAATCGGTTAACAGGTAAGAATTCAGTGGGTGAACAAGCACTCATCCCCTGTTTTCCTACCCTTAGGGGTGGATTTTGATTTTCAAATTTAAATGGGAGCAACTTCGAGATATACCCTATCTATTAAAAGAAGAATCATCAAAATCGGACTACTCTGTAAAAAGACGAATTGAGAACCTCCTCGTTTTTTTCGTCGGTTAAAAAGTAAAACAAAATTGATTTAAAAGAATTGTAAAATTAATAACAAAGAACTAAATTGACTAAGAATATTTAATAAATTGTCAAAAATGTTGATATAGGTATATTACTCATGTTTAATGTTGATTTATATACTTATGAGACATCGGAAAGGATTTTCTTTTATTTACTATTAGTTGAGTCTTTTGGGTTAGAATTTATAGACGGTTTACAAAAAACGTGTAACAGTCAACATGATACCAATTTCTCCATTAGTTTTTTAATTTCCTTTATAAAATTACTCAATCTTTGCCATCTAAGCCACAAAATAATGATATCTTGTTATGGTCGTGATAAGGAAGCTAAAACTTAATAAAAATAAACAAATTATGTTTTGGTTGAAGTGGCAGCCCTAAGTACGGATATTTCGGATATTACTAAAATTTCCAATAACTCCTGGAAACCAACGAGTTAGGTTTTGGAATTAATACTACACATAATAGAAAGTATCAGCAATTTTTTGATATAGGAATGACCACCTACTACGGCGGTTTAGATGAATAAAAAAATGAAAACGAAAAATGAGAAAAAAAATCATATCTCTCGACCCATTCATACTAATGCAACAGGAATTGGTAGAACGGTCGGCTATTATTCCATTTTTCGATAGAATAAATAAATTCTGTAATAAGTACTTCCATTAAATTATAATGTTTTTTTTTTCATTTTTCAAGAGTCGGATATTGCGAAACTTTGACATTTTTTTAAAAAAAAACCTCAAGTCTTAGCGAACCCGGAGTTTTAGTTTAATCTTCGGAATTGTAAACTCTATCGATTAACTCAATAAAAACACGATGAGACAAAAACCGGGATCTTATCACACTGTGCTTCGTTTGCTCCTTTTGCACCATAGTAGCTGATGTGGAGATGCGTGTACTTCGTTTGCTCCTTTTGCACCATAGTAGCTGATGTGGAGATGCGTGTACTTCGTTTGCTCCTTTTGCACCATAGTAGCTGATGTGGAGATGCGTGTACTTCGTTTGCTCCTTTTGCACCATAGTAGCTGATGTGGAGATGCGTGTACTTCGTTTGCTCCTTTTGCACCATAGTAGCTGATGTGGAGATGCGTGTACTTCGTTTGCTCCTTTTGCACCATAGTAGCTGATGTGGAGATGCGTGTACTTCGTTTGCTCCTTTTGCACCATAGTAGCTGATGTGGAGATGCGTGTACTTCGTTTGCTCCTTTTGCACCATAGTAGCTGATGTGGAGATGCGTGTACTTCGTTTGCTCCTTTTGCACCATAGTAGCTGATGTGGAGATGCGTGTACTTCGTTTGCTCCTTTTGCACCATAGTAGCTGATGTGGAGATGCGTGTACTTCGTTTGCTCCTTTTGCACCATAGTAGCTGATGTGGAGATGCGTGTACTTCGTTTGCTCCTTTTGCACCATAGTAGCTGATGTGGAGATGCGTGTACTTCGTTTGCTCCTTTTGCACCATAGTAGCTGATGTGGAGATGCGTGTACTTCGTTTGCTCCTTTTGCACCATAGTAGCTGATGTGGAGATGCGTGTACTTCGTTTGCTCCTTTTGCACCATAGTAGCTGATGTGGAGATGCGTGTACTTCGTTTGCTCCTTTTGCACCATAGTAGCTGATGTGGAGATGCGTGTACTTCTTTTGCTCCTTTTGCACCATAGTAGCTGATGTGGAGATGCGTGTACTTCGTTTGCTCCTTTTGCACCATAGTAGCTGATGTGGAGATGCGTGTACTTCGTTTGCTCCTTTTGCACCATAGTAGCTGATGTGGAGATGCGTGTACTTCGTTTGCTCCTTTTGCACCATAGTAGCTGATGTGGAGATGCGTGTACTTCGTTTGCTCCTTTTGCACCATAGTAGCTGATGTGGAGATGCGTGTACTTCGTTTGCTCCTTTTGCACCACAGTAACGTGGAGACTGTTCGTGCGGGTATTTACCCCTCTCTACTAATGTACTTTTTAATTTAGTATAACCACCCACATAACAATTTTGCGAAACGTGTCAAATAAATCTATGTGACTAATATCTTTACATTAGCTTTGAGTTTTTATTAAGAATGTTTTTGGTATTGATAATAAAATTGTGTTTGGAGCTCTTTGCTTTCGAAATGGCTTAGTCTCGAATATTTTGATCATGTTGGTAAGGCTGAAGTTTTAAAAAGCGCCCGGAGCGCCGGGCGCTTCAAACTTCGCGTTTCGAACGCTCTATGAAATTGTATGCAACGGATTATATCAAGCGCTGTCGATCGTCGAACAATTTCCATAGCGTCCGCGCCCCGGGCGCTTGTTATAACTTCAGCCTAAAATGTTCATTTATTTATTTATGTACACACAGCACATTTTATTATATAAAACACAAAGAACAAACATTTGATCACAAAGGTACTGCTCATCTCTAAAAGAAATTTCTTCCAGCAGACCTGCGACAGGAAAGAAGGATAAACGAAAGACGTAGACACAGTATACTTACTATAATTAATTATATCATCATCATCATCATTATTTCAGCCGAAAAACGTCCATTGCTGGACAAAGGCCTGATAATCGCCACGCTTGGCAGGCGCGTTGGCATCGCAGTTGATTGTTTAAGTACTCAGAGAACGCTGCTGCCCATCCTCTGGTGAATCCCTTAGTCACCTTTTACGACACCTATGAGAAGAGAGAGGGTGGTGCAATTCTTTACGTCCGGCACCACACGGAATAAATTATATACTACATATATACCAATAAAAATATATATAATAAATACAAATATATTATTATAATCATAATCGTTCATCTACTTTTTCTAAGGATATGTTTTATTTTCAGATTGTCATTGCGCAGATAATCGTAGGCTGGGATCACAAAGATGAGTGAGCTTATTTTATAAATAGTTATAACAACTATTCCCGTACGTCTGCAATCCGTCTACAAATACGAATTATTTTGACAAAAAATATTGTATCATATATTTTGGCCGTTGAAAATGATCTAGTTCATGTCATTTATTACTTTTGGAAAGGGAGAACAATTTTTTTATCAACTCAGCCTATTGCAGTCCACTGCTGGACATAGGCCTCTCCCAAGTTGCGCCACAACGCTCGTTCCTCTGCCTTCCGCATCCAGTCCCCCCCAGCCACGTTCTTTAGGTAGTCGGTCCACCTGGCAGGGGGGCGCCCTACGCTGCGTTTGCCGATTCGCGGTCTCCACTCGAGGACTCGTCTGCTGTATTTTTTATACGACTATTTAATCTATATTAATATGACCACAGATTAAAATAAATAATAGACATGGCAGGTAGTAAAATAGTTATACAGTGGAAGTCATGTTAAGTGTTATTTAAACAAAATAAATGAGCTTTTTGTAGGTTGTTTTATGTTAAAATCATACAGAAACTCAGTTTATTTGGTTGTTCCTTCTTAGATATTAAGTTCACTTGTTGTGATAAGTTCATTTTTATATTATACAAACTTGTAAAATACTATTTTGATTATATTGTATAATGGGTGACTTTCTTTAACATTTGAAAAAAAAATTGGGTGTATCAGTTACTGTAATAGAAAAGATTAATGAAAATAAAACGTAAAATAAGCGAAAAAAAACTATACTCTTTTGCTCTCGTTACGTGAATCGCAGATGAAACGAGATAACAAATCTAGTCGGTCGACGGATGCTTCTCGAAAATGTTTTGAATCGAGAACAGGTGTAATGCCCCCAAACTGGAGCATTAGTTACGCTTGCATACCCCAGTGGCGTGATGTTAGTTTTATAAACTATCCCCCAGTTTCCGAATGGCTGGTCAACGCAAAAAATTACTAATAAGCTGTCAAATCTCAGGTCATGCGTTGTGATTGGTTGTTAACATTTTTGTCGGCCAATCACAGGAGATTTGACAACAGATCAAATTGATCAGCCTTCAAGAAACTGGGGGTTAGTGTAATTAATTAAACACGATTCGATAACTGTAATTTACTAACATTAGGTTGTAAAGGCAATGTTTACTAACAAAATGGATGTAAAATCTGAAATAAATAAAATAAATAATAAATAAATAAATATTTTTGGGACATTTTTACACAGCACCATGGTTAATGATGATTATGATTAATGATTTATTATTTTCATATTTTTTTCATAGTGCTATTCTATTACAGTAACTGAACTAACTGATCACATTCTGTTTTTTTCCGGACGGTAAAAAGTCACTCAATATGTAAGGTTCTGTTTGGAGGTCGAAGACCATAGAGTTGTGTATAATATACAACGTGTTATTGAAATAACTGAAAACCTCTCAAGGGGTCATTGTACTCATTAGTGTGAACAATTTTTACTATGGCACCAACTCGGAAATCGCGAAAAAAATATCAGCTGATCCTTACATTAAATCGACAAAATGTTTTTTTTTCGCGATTTCTGATTTGTTCACGTAGTAAAAGTTGTTCATACTGATGAGTACAATGACCCCTTAAGAGGTTTTCTGTTATTTCAATAACATGTTGTATAGATATCTAGCCGCATGGTATAATAAGATGTTTCACCAGGTATTCTCTTCCCGCAATGACAGCGCGATGCCTCCAAGCTACGTCACGATCAGTGTTGCCATTGATTGATATCTTCAATATACTTAAGGAGATTTTTGTTCATAATGAATATAAAATAAATTCCTAACTAGCCTATTTGTTATCTCCTGTTATTCATCTAATTAGTTAATAAAGGAAACTGTATAAAATTACTAGTTCAAAAGTGATTATTTATAGAAGCAAGTAAATTAAAAAATGCATTTTGCTCGGGTAATTTATTTTTACAAAGTGGGGGTAATTTATTTTTACAAACTGACAAGTGTCACGCTAACAGCCCGCTATTGGCTCCACGGCCGATGACGTAGTACGGAGGCAATCACGTGACCTAGCTGTCACGGGAAGATACTACCTGGTGAAACATGTTATTATACCATGTCTAGCCGCATCCAGTTAGACTGGAAGCCGAAATAGGCTAGGCTGATATGAATAGATAAGTTTAATAGTAGTTAGATACATTATACACTCAACTTGTAGCCAGTAAGCGTAGTTTACACTTTCTGTGACTCTTTATAAGTGTTATTGTTTTGTCAAATATACTCTATTAGAAATCTAAAAAAATATACATTAAATTCGAGTATAGATAGATCGAAACGCAATACGTATGACTGTTGTGTGTATTTGTGTATGTTTGCACGCTTGTAACACACGCGAACTATTGTGAAATAATGTGTGTGTGCATTTACGTAAAAAACGTATGTCATTTATTAAAAAGCTTTTGATTATTTACTAAGTAGTATGGTTGTTATGTGTGGGGAATATTGTGTGATATTTTTTCGTCATCACAGAAGGTCAGAAGGCTGAAAGTCTGACAACCGGTCTAAGGGTGTTATTACACTAATCTTTACGATCGATTGGTGTGAAAGCCTTGATTGATCGATGGATACCGGTCCATAAAACGAATCGATAGTTTATCGACGGTCGATCGATGATTGATTGATTGTCGATCTATGTAATTCCTATAGGGGACTCTCGGGGAGGTGGTGTGGGAAATCGCCACGCGAGAGCCTGGCGTTGGTCGATGACGAATCGATGATAATCGAGCAATCAAGTAGGTTGATTTGATGTAGTAACAAGTGTCGATCGACCTCTACTGATTTCGGGGTCTACTTGCAAAATCAACAAAGACATTCATCAACTCAGCCTATCGCAGTCCTCTGCTGGATATAGGCCTCTCCCAAGTTGCGCCACAAAACTCGGTCCTCTGCCTTCCGCATACAGTCCCCCCCCCAGCCACCTTTAGGTCGTCGGTCCACCTGGCGGGGACAACGACATTATAGTGCTCCGAATATATCGGTCATACCCTACTCTAACAAATGTTCAGATTTTTTGTCTTTATCGAATTCACAGACAAATATTGTGCTTTTTACGAATTCGTAGTCAATGTTCGGAGTGAATGAGTCAAAAACAAGGTGTTTGACGTTTGAAAAAAAAGCTCAATACATTTACAACTTAAGAGTAGGATTACGGCCGAAAATTGACGATTAGTATCGTTCGTTGCTTCGTACAAACGATATTTAAATCGTCGTTATTTAGTATAGGTTTTGACACGACCAATATCACGATATATCGATTTTGCGAGCAGACCCCCTTATCTACCATCGATCGTCGATCGATCGAATAGTGTGATGACACCCTAACTTTATAAAATAAGTATTTATCAACAATAGGGTTAAAAACTGACGAACTTTTGACGCTACCATCGTTGGTTCTAAATACAGACCAGTGAGTTTGCATGAGAACGCGGTCGTAAAATGTTGGCGGGGACCGGGGGGCGGACGGCGCGTTATGATTGGTCGGCTCAAAAGTTCGGTGATATGATTCCGTATGATTTGTGCCGCTCGCTGACGGACTGACGTCCTGATTGGAGGCGGGGCGTATGATATGCAGTGCTACTGCATATGCGTTGTGACCGGGGGTGTCCGGCTAGTCGGCGTCTAGAGGCTTACTGGTCTGTGGTTCTAAAGCACTTTAATTTATCTCTTTCTTATTGGTTGTAATGAGTACAAGAGGTGCTGATATTTGTTTTAGTTTTGCATTTTTTATCTCGCCATTAGTCAGATGGCAGTCGGTCAAACTACATATTTAGCCGCATCTGGTGAGACTGGAAGCTGACCCCAACATAGTTGGTGCCATGGTATAATAAGATGTTTCACCAGGTATTCTCTTCCCGCGATGACAGCGCGATGCCTCCAAGCTACGTCACGATCAGTGTTGCCATTGATTGATATCTTCAAAATATTTATGGAGATTTTTGTTCAATAATGAATATAAAATAAATTCCTAACTAGCCTAACTATTTGTTTTCTTGTGTTATTCATCTAATTAGTTATTAAAGGAAACTGTATAAAATTACTAAATCAAAAGTGATTCTTTATAGAAGCAAGAAAATGAAAAAATTAATTTTGCTCAGGTAATTTATTTACACAAAGTGGCAGCACATCAAACTGACAAGTGTCACGATAACAGCCCGCTATTGGTTCCACAGCCGATGACGTAGTACGGAGGCAATCACGTGACCTAGCTGTCACGGGAAGAGAGTACCTGGTGAAACATGTTATTACCTATATCATGGTTGGTGCAAGCAAGGCTGGGCTGATGATAATGTGCTATGGTAATGACATATCATGTGAGATTGAGATTTAAAGCACACGGTGCTAATTTTTAGACAAATATTAATGTTATTAGTTTGTCTTAAGCCTTGTACGGACTAAGCGTACCAATGTACGCGTAATCTAGGTATGTTGAATACGCGTACAGGGGCTACTCCCGTTTGACGATATTCGATTAATCGTACGATTCATCGCACAATTTGCTACTCCAGTCAACCATCGTTCCCTTATCGCACGCGATGATTTTATTTTTATTTATTTATTTAAAGTTTGGAAGATTTACAGTCAAAAAGAATCTATATAATACTGAAAATAGGTAATCCTGTGCCATTTACAAATTCTCACAGGTAGAAAGATGATCGTGTTTTGACGTTTGTTTCTTTGATCTTCGGTCAATTTGATACCGCTTGGAACCGTAGTCTATATTTATTGTGCTTTTTTTTTGTACCTGTCTTTATTGTGTAGGTATCAGTCGGGACGAAAGTTCGTACTTAGTTTGTCGTTTGTAAAACGCGAGTAGGCCCCAGGCACCTTTTTGCATTGCGGGATTATGAACGCGAGGTGAATCGATCCATTCCAAGTCGCGAGTCGGCCAGTATTCGCCATTTCTCGAAACATAGCTGCTGTGTGCATGTTTGTGGAACGTGTTCTCTATTTTGTAGTCCAAATTGAGCATTCACTTCCCCTTTGATGCGATACCATAAGCAGACTGGCGACGAATCGCCGAGGATCGACACGCGTGCTCAAAATGTATACGAGTAGCGAGCTCCTGTGTACGCGTAACCGACTACGCGTACATTGGAACGCTTAGTCCGTACAAGGCTTTATACGGTTTTTTGTACAGTTATTTTGTAATTTGTGTTGTTTCTACTATGATAAATAGTTACTTTCTCCTTTATTAAAAATTTACAATGTACTTTTACGGTGTCTAGAGACGTTTCAATTTTAAAATCACGATGAATCAATTTAAAAGTTAGCTTTACACGTTCGGGTGGTTGTCAAGGTGACCCTTTTATAAAAGGTATCATCGAGTAAAGAAAGCCAGCGAAGGCCATCTGCAAACTGATTACGGGACCGAAATATAACTTATATCGGAACACGCCTGCCTCGTTGGTCTAGTGGTTGCAAGCGCGACTGCTGAGCGTGAGGTCCTGCAGTGCTATTCACTAACTAACAATTTCGTGGATGTACGTCGAGACGGGCTCGACGTCGAGACAGCCTTGCGAACGACCGCGAGCGCAAAACGGTATTCACTAACTCGTTTATTCTCGTCGACGAACTGAAGGCTGTGTCGACTCGTCGCTGTTGCATAGACGAGTTAGGGCTTGACACAAATATCTTTATAACATAATCGATTAATGTCGACTGAGAGTTTAATGGGTTTAAAAGTTATAATAAAGGTCTATTTTTAAGTATTTTAAGAAATGTAGTAACATTTTAAATAGTAAATACCTAATTATTCTAAGAGCTTATAATATTCTTACTGGCCGAGTTTTAAGGCTGAATGACGATTCCTTTGCGAGACCCATGATACTTTAAATTAAATGTTAACAAAAAAACCGGCCAAGTGCGAGTCGGACTCGCGCAGTAAGGGTTCCGTACCACCCTTCGACCTGATACCCCATAGAAACTGATTTAATTTACGAGAGTTCATCAAAAGACATCAACGCACCGTAAGCGAATTTTTTTTTTGCATCTCTTTCTTACGCAGGTACCACCACATATAAAATTACTAAACTACATAGTATGCACTATAATTAGACCAAGTTTGACGCTGGTATGTATTACCGTTTTGATGATAGAGCAGAAACAAAAACGTTGAAAAAAATGCATGTTTTTCGAGGTTTCTTGTATGGGGACCCCCTTTGGTTTTAGACTACTTTTTATTTTTAGTATTTGTCGTGATATGCACCATAGTAACACATATTTTGTAAAAATTTCAACTGGTTATCTATGACCGTTACAAAGATAAAGCCCTGTCACAGACAGACGGACGGACAGACAGACTGACGCACGGACGGACGGTCAGCGTAGCGAGAGTAATAGGGTCCCGTTTGGCAGCCTTTGGGTAAGGAACCCTAAAAACAAACAACAAAAGTTTGACCTTTGACTTTTTCCAGTGTTGCCAGAAGGTTACTTTCGTAACCTTTAGGTAATTTTTATCTCGGTCAAGTTCCAGGTTAGACGACTTAAAAGGTAAATTTTAGGCAGCTTTTAGGTATCTTTTCGAAATCGAATTAGATATTTTATTGTAATGTTGGAATGGAATTTTATTGATATTATATAAAATAAATAATCAATATTTTTTTTTTATTTATCTCCACAAATTACATTTTTTATGTTAAAATCGTTATGGTCGTTGTGGCGATGCTTGGGCATATGTCCAGCAGTGGACGTCTTTCGGCTGAAATGATGATAATGATGAAGATGAAGTGATAATTAAAAACAGTAATATATTATTAATTATTGTTACTTATTATGAATTTCTGCACAAAGTAATCTCTTCTCGCACTAATTAAAGCCGTATTACAAATAACAAGCAATCTACTTTTTAAGGTACTTTTTGTCGTCGTGGATCGTAGTAATAGATGTGTTAATTTCAAATATATTATTACCATGTAGATAACTAACTCGTATTCACAACAATGCGTGTGCACAGAATTAAATAGTTGGTACACACGGCTACACATCAAGCTGTATTGTTCCAGTTTATGCTGACCTCGCATTGCATAGGCTTTCCGTACAATGCGAGATCAGCTTATACTGGAAATGTACAGCGTGATGTGTAGCCGTGCGTACTACTTGGTACTGAGAAAACGCGTAGCGCGGCGTGTTACAACGAGCGCTTGATACTGTTCTGTTTACAGATGTAAAATATTTTGAGATGTAGACGTTACGATGTCTAGTCCAATCGAGATCCAGTCATTTCGCGATCTAGTCTTACGGGCAACCTAGACATATCGAGATCGAGACCAAAAGATACCGACCCAATTATACTTCTGTTCTTACACTAAAACTTCATCATCATCATCATTTCAGCCGAAAAACGCCAAAGGCCACCCCCCAAAGGGTCATAATTGCCACGCTTGGCAGGCGGGTTGGCGATTTTTTTTTTTTCGATTGGACTCTCGCAGAATTACCCAGAATGGATACCCTAACTGCAAAACCGCATAAGGGCGTCCCCCAAGGGAGGGCTCGAACCTCGGCTTACTGGGGCATTGCGGGGGGACACCGCCGCTATGTCCCCCTGGCAGCCGTTGCTGCATCGGGAATAGTTTTCTCGAAAGTGGCGGACTTTCGGTATATCGGATGGGTGACGCGTTTCGCGAATCGCCGTTCGAGAACGCTGCTGCCCATCCTCTGGTGAATCCCTAAGTCGCTTTTTACTACACCCATGAGAAGAGAGAGGGTGGTGCAATTCGTTCATGCAATACGTACGGCACCACACGGTACCTTAGCAATAATAAACTACGCATCAAGCTATAATCGAGGAACCAACAATAATTTATTATTATTTACCTACACGAACGTGCCTACAGTACTTTGCGTGATTCCTTTGATCGACTACAGGTACCTCCAGCTGATTTAATGGGAAATTGTAGTGTTCTACAAGAACTTTTTTATCTATTTAATTAAAAACTTCATCTGAATGCGAGTACACATATGCTAGTACCTATATAAGTAGTTGAAAATGATAGAAAACTGAAAATATCTAAAAGTAAAGTGTTACGTAAATATCTGGCAGTGCTACAATTGTAAATGTTTAATAAAACTAGCTTTTGCACGTGACTTCGTCTGCGTAGACTATATTGAATCTTAAGTTAATCGAAAATTACTTTTCATATTAATGGTTAATTTTGGATAACTCTTCTCAGGTATCTTTTGACAAAAGTACACTGGCAGCACTGCATTTTTCAAAAATAATGTAATTATTCACCATGAATGACCAAGAAGTTTGAGTAAAATAATCACTGACACGTAGCGATTATATTATCTTTGATCACTGACTGACATTTTGTTTGTAACGTAGTGATTATTTTCTCTGTGATTTTGTTTTGGAGAGTTGTATTTGTAGTAGGTAATGCTTCTTTCTATTCGTGTTTCGATAAATTATTATATTAGCGATTGTACTAAACTGAACTGTATTGTTTTAAATATAGTTTTTTGAAAAAGAAGCTGAAGTGAAGATATGTAGTAAATATTATTATGCCTAACCAAATTTTGTTACATTTGTTATGGTTGTCGTCCACGGGATGGTAAATTAATAACATGGGTTATTAATAATTAATAACATGGCAAAAACGAGCCACAATAGAAAATCAATTGTTCTCGGGCTCCGGGCAGTCAAAGGATGTCATTGTATTAACAACTGTGTGCATGTCAAGAAACGGGGTCCCATCCCAAGCGCAATTGGAGAAGCTTTTAGACGGCTTGGAAGATTTTAGCCTTTATTCATTTCACAACCCCTTGATTTTTTGTTTTAAGCACCTCGTAGGCATAGTTATTTTAACAATGATACGACGACGTCTGCTTCAGCGCTCACCACCTTCACAAAGGCAGTCACAAATGGCGAGCCTAACTGAAAGATTTGTCACCATTGAAGAAAAGCGTTTGTATAATGAGAGGATATTTGCAGAAAGACGGTTGGAAAATAGAAAACTCCTTTTTGACAACCACAAAAGGATGTTGATATTTTTTATAGAGATTAGTAGGTCATGATCAAGGCAGACCCAAACACTGCAGGATTTGTGTGCATCCCCCAGTGCCTTGGTGGAAAATATGAATAATTTAATAGGAATTAGTAATTTTGTTAAACAAATAAGAATAAAATTATTTATTTTAATGTAAATAAAAAATGGATACTGAAAATACATATTTCTAATTTCTCATTGCCTTGTAGTACATTCGACCGCATGTCAGTGGTAACAGTTTGACCTTGACAGTTTATTTTGTAAGCAGTAAGAACGGTTTTTGTAATTCAAATGTTACCACCGACATGCTGTCTACTAAAAATTAGTCAAAGCTGTCAATACTATGAATATGTTCGATAATAAATTATTTATTTCGACAAACAATAGGACTCGTAAGGTAAGTAACATTATTTACTTAAATAACTGTTTGTAAAACTATAATACAGTCAATCAATTTATAAAACAAAACTATCACTGCTGCAGAGTTCCAGATAAACTTACAGACACGAACAATTAAATGAATAGTAATGTAGGTAGGTACTCAACTTATTTTCCATAATAATATTCATATTATTAGTCAATCTTTCTTTACTTAAATGTGGTATAACAATAAGAATAACAAAGAATTATGTCTAAGCTGATAATACTTATATGTATTATAACATTTATCTTTCCTTGAGAACTTGCTGTCCATCATGATTTTGAAGAAATCTGATATATTTGTTGATAATGTTAATATTATTTCTATCATCAACAACCTGGTGGATGGCTCTAGAAGCAGAAGCCTGGGACACATATGTGTCTAAATTTTTTGGTAACTTCATTAGCCAAAAATGATAAAGAGTGCATAATACCTGAAACATTACGAATGTAATACAATCTTTTGATGGTATCTTTATTAATCATAATTTATTAAGAAACCAAGCTATAAACAAACCTTCAGCCTAGTAGTTAAACCACCGGCACGAATTTGCAGAGGCATAAGTAGGTATATGGATAAAAATCACTCTCCAATACCTATATAAATAAATCCTCAGAAAGTCTTAAATAAGGATAAACTATACATCCTGGGAAATATTTTTGAACTTTCTTATTGTTTTGCCTTTCAATCTTTCTATAAATCGTCACTTATTTTAGCTTCTTCCAATAAATAGAGCCTTGTAATCATCCGAGTACTTTCAATTAGTAACATGACAGCTATGCTATTCTCTAAAGCGCAAATCACACACAAGGCAGGTGCGGGTCGGGCGCGAGTCGGGTCGTGTTGCTCGCGTGAGCCGCACTGTTTGTTGTGTTCACAGTGAGAACTTCACACACAGCTGACACAGCGCGGGTCGGCGGTGTGTGCAACGACGCCATAGAAGCTTCTCTTCAAAAGGCAAAAAAAAGTAAGTAAGTAAGTAAAGTGTAAGTAGGCAATGTTTACGAACACTATCATTTAGATAAATGACGAGAAAGAGTTTTTTTTTGTAAATAATTACAACAGCTTGTTGACAAACACTTGATACGCGCTGCTGACGACCCACGCAAGCTCTCTGTGTAAGTACATATCGGTGAATACGTACAAAAAGTTACTCTATGAATAGCTACGTATATTCGACGACCGACCCGACCCGCGCGGCCCGCGCTTTGTCTGTAGTGGCAGGAGAAACGCGTGGCTCCCGCGCTCCACCCGGCTCTGGCCCAACCCGCGCCCACGTTTCGTGTGATGTCGTCCATATAAAAATAGGTCAATATACCCGCCGTACTCCCGACCCGACCCGCGCCCGACCCGCACCCGCTCTCGGTGTGGTTTGCGCTTTACAATTTCGTGGCTGTATGTCATGACAGGCTTGACATTTAGACAGCTTTACGAACGTCCGAGAGCGCAACGCTGATTCAAACGGTATTCACTAACGCATTTATGCTCGTCGACGAACTGAAGGCTGTGTCGACTCGTCGCTGTTGCGTAGACGAGTTAGGGCTTGACACAAATATCTGTACAATATAATCGATAATTCTCGACAATTCTCGACTGATAGTTTAATGGGTTTATAAGGTCAATGTTTTAGGTTTTTTAAGAAACGTATTAAAATTACAAATAATAAGTTATTATTCTAAGAGCTTGTAACATTTTTATGGGCTGAGTTTTAAGGCTGTATGAAGATTCCTTTGCCGAAACGCATGAACCTTCTACTGTAAATAAAAAACTAAACCACTTGTAGTGTTGTGTGTTGACAGCTTGAGGGTTTTACCCCTAAATTTAGGGGGTAGAAGTATTAAAAGGGATATTTTTAGGGCCAGGAATTTCTTGGGGTTTTAGGGGCTTCAAACAAAACCAGCAAATATGGAATGATAGCTGGACAGAGAAAACATTTTGCTGTGAATGTGAGAAAGATGGCATTATAAAAACTCCACATCGAGTTAATTCTTGAACGCGGCATGTAAGTAGAATTAATTGTAAACAATTTAATTACAATTTAACTCGCATAACTTGCGCAGTTATTGATTGGCTTTGAAAATGACGTAATTTCTAATGCTAGTAGGGAATACCTACTCGCACCACACCAGTGTCCGCCATTTTCAATCCCATTCTTTAACTGAGCTGGGGGCTTACTCCTGAAAATTTGATTCTAACTCTATTTCGATTTGGTTCCTATCCGGAGCTTTACTCCCGACTAGTCCCGACTGGTTCGAGTTCTGTATCAAAATTTCAACGCCTACATTGCCTAATGTACACAAGCGCACGATCGTGTAGTGGCACGACTTAAAACTAACTACGAACGAAACATTCATTGTGAACGAGAAATTCGTACTCCCCACTGGATCGCACAATCGTGGTTCGATTCGTAGGATTGAAAAGAAATGTCAAAATACACGATAGCAAAAACCGTACTTTATTGGGATCGTATGACATTTTTAAGTGTAATTTATTGCGATATTTCTTCAAATCTCTCATTATGATGGTTTGCACAACATTAAATTGACTGATGAGTGATGATATACGTACATTTAAAAAGAAGCTCAAAGATTTTCTTGTTCTGAAAGCTTACTATTCAGTAAATGATTTTCTGACAGATACAACAAACTTTAGGTAAATACACAAGAGTCCGATTTCTTTGTTAAACTATTCATTAATATATATTAATAAAAACTGTTATTATTATTATTATTAAACAATTAATTTCCACAAATCTATAATAAGTATTATCTATAAGTTATCAAATTTGTACGCCTAATATCAAGGCAAAACATAGTGATACTGGATTATTTATAAATTAACACCATATCTTATACATCATACCTATGTTTAACAAATAATAAATTTTGAATTTTGAATTTTTACCTTGCGATGTTTTACAATGTTCTTAAAAAACTGTATGAACATAATATATTATGTAAGAAGAAACATTTCAAGGAATAATTAATTAATTATTATTGTCTCATCCGGGGTGTGCAAATAATACAATTATATAAATGGGACTATCCTAAATTCTGCCAGAAAAGCGATTTAAAAAAGTCTTTTATTCCCGCATTCGATTATTGTTTTTTACGCCGAACTTTTTTTTTATAGATAAATTAGGTGTTTTACTCATCAAATTTTATAGCTGTTATTATGTGGCCTAAATATTTGATGGTGTTGACTTATAGGTACAATATCTACAAAGTAAAAAATAAAATGATACAATATTTACAAAGTACAAAACAAAACGATACAAAAAAGCGCGCCTAGGCGGCAAAATATTCCTCCACACCGCTGTCATCTGGCATCGTGCCCAGAAGACTGGCAGCGTTGCCACGTTGAATGGCAACGCTTATTCTTTGATCAAAGAACAAGCCAGCCCTCTGGTCACGCGAAGTGTCGACCAGCCTCTTAGAGATTTCTTTAAAAAGAGAGTGCGCACTCGGACACCATGGCCCGAGCGTATCGATCCCAAACGGCTCAAAGTCAACTACTTATGTCTCTAAGGTATAATATTAATTTGATCAATATGAGTACTTATTACCAAAAATAATCATTAAAAAATCATTTCTTAAAGTTTTAGCTTGCTATGTGTGAATGATTCATTGGCAATAGGAAAAGTTAGGGGTGTTTAGGGGGATGTCAACATTTTCTTTAAGAAAGTTTTTGGTAAGGGTTAGCAACACTGCACCAAAGAGTATATAATCACTTGCACTGCACTTTTCATATATATAAAAGTACTCTGTGACTGCACCAAAGAATTTTTACCCAAGATAGAATGCGTACGGAGAAATTTAAGAACTTCAAAAATGAATAATATCCCGTTCATTTAAGGTCCAAAATCTTCAATCAAAATCAGGGAGAAAATACCGGTCGAGGCCGGTCTTCTGAGATAGTATTACCGAGAGCCCGCTGTCCCTTTCCTACATGTATGGACACCCTATAGAAAGAGACAAAAGGCTACCCAATCATCGGACCGAATTTTAGTCAGCCGTCCGCTTTCCAGCTTGATATATAAGTTCCTTGGACTGCACTAGACATTTTCTCACAGATTTCCTAATGATATTTAAGTACGACATTTTTGAGACTTGTAAATTTTTTAGAAGTTGATTTCTATTCGTATTTAGTTAAGTTATTGTATTAGCGATAATATCACATAATTGTATTGTTTTAAACATGGTTTTGTGACTTGAAAAAGAAGCTGAAGTGTATGTAAGTATTGTTACAGGTAACCTTAAGGTATCTAACCTTTTATTTGCTATTGTTTAAGTTTTGGTCCACGGGATACTAACCCATCAACAAAGTAAAAACGAGACACTAATCAATAGTTCTTGGACGCCGACAGTCAATGGACGTTATTGTTTTAAAACACTTTTAAAATCTACTGTGTATCTTAGCTTGTCAAGACGCTAGTAATATATAGGTCTATGGCGTAATCCCATCCCAAGCGCATGTGAAGCTTTTAGACGGCTTGGCTTGCCTTTATTAAATTTACAACCAATTGCTTTTCTTTTTAGCACCTCGTAGGCGTCGTTTGTTAACAACGGCACAACGACGTCTGCTCCAGCGCTCACCACCTTCACAAAGGCAGTCACAAATGGCGAGCCGGACTGAAAGATTTATCGCCATTGAAGAAAAGCGTTTGAAAAATGAATGGTTTTTTGAAGAGTCTCTGTTGTTGGTCGGAAAATCAAAGACTCCTTATTGATAACCAGAAAAGGATTTTGCAAGGCAGACCCAAGCACTGCAGGATTTGTGTGCATTTTGGTGGAAAATATGATAATGTATTATATTACTTATTTCTTTCAATGTAAATAAAAAATGGATAAGGAAAATACACATGTTTAATTTATCATTGCCTTTTAATATGTACATACATAAACACACAAAAAATTAAAAACAAGACAGCCCTACTAACTAGACTTAGTCTGGATTTGTGCCCGGTTAATGGCAATAGGCCCCCTATTACATGGGACTTATAACATAACTGGTGAAATATGGGTGTACCTACTATGTATAGTAGAGGTGTACCTATGCCTACCCCTTCGGGGAAATACAGGCGTGATGTTATGTAGACTTAGCCTGCAGCTTCGCCCGCATATAATTCCGTTTATCACAGAAAGACTTATCTCGCATCCCTCGGGAGCTTTTTATTTTTCTGGGATAAAAAGTAGCCTATATGTTAATTTGGGTTATAGTCTACCTGCGTGCCAAATTTCATCCAAATCTGTTCCGCCGTTTCAGTGTGATTGAGTGTAACAAATATCTTCACAAACTCATATTTATATATCAAAAGTATGAATGTGTATACCTAATAATAAATTCTTTATAAGTAACAATAGTACTCATAAGTTCAGAAACATTCTATACTTAAAAAACTGTTAGTAAAATTAGAATACAGTCAATAATGTTATATATGGAGGCATATATGGAGTAAAATCACTTTCTAATACATTAATTAAATCCTTAAAAAGCCTGTAAATATGGATAAACTCTACTTCCTGGGAAAAGTGTTGAACTGTATTGTTTTGCCTTCGTTTCGTGCCTTCTTGAAATCTTCACTTTTTTAGCTTTTTCCAATAAATAGAGACTTGTAATCATCTGTGCTCTGCTTCCATTTCTTTTATTGCATTTCTTTGCACTTTCAATTACGAGTAATAATGATTTTTGTTACTAAACTATATAAGACTCAGCACAATATTTGGGATATTTGTAGCTTTTAGATTTGACAGATAGAATCGTGGTTAAGGGCGAGGCTGTGACAGGCTGTGAGCGACCTCGACGCTGTTTTTTGCTTAGAGAATACCAAAATGTTCAAAAAGTGTCAAATTGTCCGCTGTAGAGTAGTTCCAACTCTTTGCCGTCACAGCCTTGAGCGCTAGTGTAGCTTTTTAGCTTTTAGATTAGACAGATAGAAGCGTGGCTGTGGCAGCGTTGCCAGACGTGCGATAATTATCGTACATCTACGACGAATGCAAGTCCTTTGCGGTAAAAAATAATAGCAGGGTATCGAACGATAGTTTTATAAATTCATACGATAATTTTAATAACGCTGTGATATTTTTGAGGCTTAGTAATTTTTTAGACAACAACCAGCATTAACAACAAGCATTTAAGCATACATTCTCGTCACTCTCACTCATTATATGTGCAGTGTGATGCACACGACACACTGAATAAAATGCACGCATAAGAACATAAAAAAACGATGCTTCCCTTCCAACCGCATACTGCGTCCTTTTCCACTTATTCATTTTGTTCGGTCTTAGTTCGTGGGTCGGTTTGCATCAGTTACCAGTTCAGTCAGGACAGTCAGACCTAGAGTCAGACTATCAGACTGAGTGCTATTGGATTAGTTAGGTATCTGTTATTTTTTTTTGCTTTGCATTGTTACGTTTTTTTTAACTGTTGCACGCTGCTAACTGGGACAATAAGAAATTTTTCTTTTCTTTTTCTAATAATTTTCTGATTTTATTTATCTACACATAAAAATATATTTTTCTTTTTTGTCCCGTATGCGTTCCTATACCATTCATCCTATTGCGATAAAACTTAGGCGAATTGTTTTTAACATTGCGAGTGCGGAGCACGCGATGGATTTTGTGAAAAAAAAATGTTGATAGGAACGTATGGTCGGGCATAGCTAGTGTTAAATAAAACACACTAATTAATAGAAACTTGAGACCTCTAAATATCAATATAATTACAATTTTGTGGAGGAGAGTCATTCTTCACGTATGCGATAAACATAAGATATTTTTTTCTAGATTTGTGATAATTTCAAACTTGCCATCTGGTAACACTGGGCTGTGCGTGAGGCTGTGAGCGATCTCGACGCTGGTTTTTGTTTACGGAATACCAAAATGTATGAAGAAGTGTCAATTTCTCTGTTGTCGAGTAGTTCCAACTCACGGCCGTCACAGCCTTGAGCGCTAGTGTAGCTTTTCGTACTTTAGTGAATACCAAATCAAGGTTTCGACGCTGCGGCAGCGTTGCACGCAAGGCTGTATCCTTAGAGAATAGCATAGCTGGGTTCGATTCCCGGGTCGGGCAAAGTGTTATTGGGTTTTTTCATTAGGAAATTCTCAGTAGCAGCCCGGAGTCTGGATTTGTGCCCGGTCAATGGCAATAGGCTCGCTCCCTATTACATGGGACTATAACATAACTGGCGAAATGTGGGTGTACTATGCACCTCCGCCTACCCCTTCAGGGAAATACAGGCGTGATGTTATGTTATGTTATCGGAACACGAACTACAGCGGGCAGTGTTGAAGTAATTAAATCGTCTTTGCACTCAGGATGGTCACTGTAGAGTCAGTGTAGATTTATCATGGGGGTTTAGGAATCGTTTGAAGATTGGGTTTAAAATTGAAATATCTTTACGCACTTTATACAGTGATTGAAGAATAAAATTGCAGTAAGTGTTCTTACTTTCTCTGTATAACTTGGAGATATAAACTGTAAAGTGGATGTTAACGAAGCTGTGTAGTGTTTAAGTAGAAAATTTTGTATATATATTTATATTAACTTCGAAAGTGACTTTCAATCCTGAATAAACATTCGGACATTCAAATTACAGAATATTCTTTTTCATACAAAATTTTCAAAGGGAGTATGTGTTGTACTCCAAATACTTATAAAAAATCTACAAAACTTACATTAATAATGTATTTTTGCAGCTTTTAACTGTAATGGTAGAAATAAACGACTGGAAGTCATTAAGAACCTCTGTCACAGAATCTTTAGAACTTTTGTAATTGTCAATGGTTGTTGTTTGTCGCTAAAAAGCGCATGTATGTATGCGTCGTGTGAAAAACGACGAATAGAAGCTTACTGTGAATATACACTAGGTACAAAGAATTAGCCAAATTAATATAATCCAAATATACATAATTGTATAGCATTTTGTGGTTTCATTTTATTTCCTAAGTATTTTTTTAATATAATTGAAATATTAGGAACACTAACGCCGATATAAGCAGGTAAAGTCAGCGTAAAAAATATCTCGATGAACAGATTGTGCAAAATGATCTGAAGACTTAGAAAATTACACTTTATATCTATATATATCTTGTTAGAATGACAGTTGGCGTATACTGTGCTAGTTCTGAAAAACCCCTTGTGTCATTGATTTATTTTTGTTGGTTGGTCAGAACATTTTGGATAGTCTTCGTCCCGATATTTTTTACGCGGACTGTACTTTATAAGTTGTAGCTACACGGTTTGACCACTTTGGGACTAGTTATAACATGCGCACAGGGCGCGAGCCCGATATGCCGCGTTTCGGATGCCTATGAAATTTTATACAACGAATTATATCAAGCGCTGTCCGACGAACAACGGGCACAGCGTCCGCACACCGTGCGCTTGTTACACAGACCAGTAAGCTTCAAGACTCCGCATAAACAAAGTTTTGTATTCGAACGCAGTCGTAAAACGTTGGTGGGGCAGGGGGGCGGACGGCGCGTTATGATTGGCCGGCTCAAAAGTTCGGTGGTATGATTCCTTATGATTGGTGCCGCTCGCTGACTGAGTGACGTTCCAATTGGCGGAGGGACGTATGATATGCAGTGGTAGAGCATATGCGTTGTGACCGGGGGTGTCCAGCTAAGCGGCGTCTAGAGGCTTACTGGTCTATGGCTTGTTATAACGGTTGTGTATCCGTGATCTACCTACGTAGTTCACCTAGGTGTTCCACGGTTAACTTTTAACAACTAGTCCCCTAAATACTCAATTTAGTTTGTCGTCAAAACTCATTTCAACTGCGTGATTGGTGACCAAAATACCAACGACCAGCCACATGCCATGAAACACAGCAGATTTCTGAATTTTTATTAACGGCCAAAATTAATATCTTATCTATCCACGATTTACCTTACTAGAGATAGAAATTTGACATAAGCTCGGTACAAATTATGTCAAATTTGACATAAGCTCGGTACAAATTATGTCAAAGGACATTGCCCATTCTCTTAGTTTTGAAAGATGTTTCTAACAGCTCTAACTCGAAGTAAAGAGGCGGTTTTGTTTAGTAAGCATTTATTATGAACTTGCACAATACAACATACATGACGCCATAGACATGCGGACACGGAACAGAGTAGACACACAGAGTACAGTGTTACCATAACTAAATTAAATATATATTCTAATAAAATTGCTGTTGTCTATTTAATTTCCACACACCCCCTCAACAGTAATTTTATTTAACCATATCAAGAAATATTTTAATTTATTATAACGTTAGTCTACCCCTTAACAAATTGCAAACAGACTTCCCCTTAACATGAAATTGACATCTCATAACACATCTTATCTTTGACTTACATTAATGTCTAGTTTAATAGTTTTATTACAATTTTGACTTACTATACTACACCCCCTTAAACATTAGATACTTATGGAACATAATATGACCTATCTTACTAAACTTTAATACAAAATTAAATCTCTTAGTTTAGTAAACAATTGTTTTCCTAGAGGTTTTGTAAACATGTCTGCTATGTTACAATTTGTTTTTACATAATTTATTGTTACTATGCCTTTATTAATATTATCCATTAGCCAATGATATTTAATATCCATATGTTTCAATCTCTTATTATTATCATTGTTTTCAACAATTTTAATGACACTCTGATTATCTTCTAAAATATTACAAGTTATTTTATAATCAAAATCTAACAATAGTTTCTTTAGCCACATTGCTTCTGCCACAGTTAAAGTTAAGGCTACATATTCAGCCTCACAGGAAGATAATGATACACAAGATTGTTTCTTTGTTCCCCATGAAATAGGACAATCACAAAAATAAAATATTTGACCTGAAGTGGACTTTCTGTCCCTGGCATCTCCTGCCCAATCTGCATCACTATAACCCTGAAAATTTATATTATTACACATATATGTTAAAGATAAATCAATAGTCCCTTTAATGTACCTTAATATTCGCTTTAAACATTGATACAAGGCCTTACTAGCACAATGTAAATATTTACTTAGGAAACTCACTGCTACAGACAAATCAGGCCGAGTATTGCATGCATAAAGCAAACTTCCTATCAAACTTCTACAATTATTTTCTATCTCTACAGATTCTGGTTTATCTCTCTTTAACAAATCAAAATTAAAGTTCTGTTCGATAGGTGTTGATACACTTTTACATTCTGACATTTGATAACTATCTAATAATTTTTGCAAATATTTCTTGTGATTTATTACAACTACATGATTCTTAAGATCCTGTTTAATGTAAATATTACATTTACGTGGGACACTCAGAAAGTTTTGCGAAACTAAAAAAAATTGTTCTATACGTACATATATTTTTATCAAATCTTTTCAAAGTACTTTCCACCAGCCTCTATACAAAGATTCATGCGCCTAAACCAGTTTTCAAAACACTTTATCCAGTCCGCCGCAGACACCTCGTTTACAGCCTGCTCGAACGCAGCCAGCGCATCTTCCGGCGACGAAAATTGTATCCCTTTGAGCTGATTTTTTATTTTTGGGAATAAAAAGAAGTCACACGGTGCTAGATCAGGGCTGTAAGGAGGGTGACCCAGGAGTTTGACTGGCGTGCTGTCCAGGAAGTCCCTCGTTTTGAGTGCGGTGTGCGCAGGTGCATTGTCGTGGTGGAGCAGTAGCCCGCGGAGCCCTGTGTTTGGTCGCTTGTTGCTTATAACAGAGAAAACTTCTGGCAAACATTTGGTAGTATACCATTCGGCATTAATGCTTCTTTGATCCCGTAAGGGAATTGATACCAAGTGGCCAGTCAAATTAAAAAAGCTAGCGATCAAAATCTTACCCCCGCTTCTAGATCGCTTCACTTTGGTAGGCGTTGGCTCATTTTGAAACACCCAAACAGTCGACTGGCGCTTGGTTTCTGGGTCGTATTGATAAATCCAGGACTCATCACCTGTAACGATGTCGTAAACACGCCGAGACGAGCCTGCTTCAAATTTGTTAAGCATATCACGGCACCATTCCACCCGGGCCTGCTTCTGAGCATCGGTGAGGTTGTGCGGCACCCAGCGTGATACTATCCTCCTCACGCGAAGATGGCTGTGTAGAATCTCGTGAACGCTTCCCGATCCAATCTTCAATATGTGTTGAATCTCCTGATATGTAATTCGCCTATTGTCTTGGATTAAATTTTTCACTGCTAGCACGTTTTCTTCGGTAACAGCCGTCAAAGGGCGACCGCTTCTTTCGTCATCCCCCAAAGTTGGTCGACCGCGCTTGAATTCGTTATACCAACGATACACGGTTGCCTTGGAAGGGCCTTCATCCATGAATGCCATTTGAAGTCTATCGTACGATTCATCCGGTTTCAGGCGACACTTGAAATCGTATAAAATCATAGCTCTAAAATGTTCCCGGCGCAGATCCATATTTCAGTGAGACACAATACTTTGAATTAACTCGCAAAAAATGTGGAGGGAAATTTTGAAATTGGAACTTACTTATTTTTACTTATAAATAATCATATTTTCGAAAAACATTATAACTGGCCAGTCTCCCATATATAAAAACTTGTTTTCGCAATACTTTCTGAGCGGCCTGGTATAGTATAGTATAGTTCTTACTTGATTAATGTCCTGATGACCGAGCTTTGCATGCCATTCTGACAAATTTGTACTACACTTGCCAACCATAGCTATTTCCTTCTCATATTTAAATTTCATAACATACATCTTCCCTTCTCTTTTTGCTATAGCACATATATCGTCATGCTTAACAAATTTGCTCTCATTAGCAGTCGTTATTAGTTTGTAGCCCTTATCTAATGCAGCACTCATAGAGAATAAATTTACCTTCATATTAGGCACATATAAGACACTGTATATTGTAGTTGGTATCCAATTGTCCCCATCATATGCACTCAACTTAATGTCTCCTTGTCCCAATGCTTTAATTACTGAACCATCCCCAATTATCACATCTTTAGGCACTTGAAAGTCGTTGTACGTTGAAAACATTTCTTTTGATTTACACATGTGCTCGGAGGCACCACTGTCCAAGTACCAATTATTATTGTGAGGTTCGCAGTCAGCTGTTAATGCACTTATTGGAGCAGTTGTAACAAAGGCATTTTGTTTATTTTCATTTTTATTGTTCTGGAGTATTACTTTTTCTTTATTAAACCAACAATTTTCTATTTTGTGTCCATGTTTTTTACACTTTTTACAAAAGACTTTAACACTGTTATATTTAGATTTACAGTCAGCTTTGAAATGTCCTAGCTTTCCACACTGGAAACACTTTCTTGGTGCACTTTGTGCTTTAAATGCTGATGTTGACGCTTCTTCACTTTGTTTATTTCTTTGTTCCTCAATAATGAGCCTCGCTGTCAATTCTGCAAGTGTTTTTTGACTAGTTGGTACAGAATCCCAAGCAGAAATGAAATGACGGTAATTTTCTCCAAGCGATGAGATTATTTTTGTTATCACCATGCTATCTGACATAGTTCCTTGTGCTTGTTTAATACGCGCCACTAGATCCTCTATTCTGGCTATAAACGTCGTAACGTTTTCTTTGTCTGACAACTTTATTTCAAAAAACTTTTGCTGCAGAAGGTGCAATGATACATCGGAATTTTGTTCATAAACCGTAGTTAATTTAGTCCACATTTGTTCTGCTGTTTCGCAGTTTTGTATATGTATCATCACTGTCGGTGACATTCGGGTTACGATAACGCCTTGTGCTTTGGCGTCGGCTTGCAGCCATTTCTGTTTGTTGATATCGTCCTCCACCGGACATTTGTATGATCGATCTATTACTCCAAAGACATTGATCGCTTTCAATATAACCATGATCTGGAATTTCCACGTCGGCCAGTTGTGGACTCCTTCCAATCTAATAGTATTCGATGTTAACTGATAATTTGATCCAAAAATTTCGGCGTCCATTTTGTCTTTTATTTCTTCCTTGCTTGACCACAAGGGTTCCTTGAATTTTTCACTTTACCGTGATATACCTTTGACCAGGTATTCGCCTCAATGACTCCTGGGTTAGGACTGGGCCCATAACCTTTTGAAAGATGTTTCTAACAGCTCTAACTCGAAGTAAAGAGGCGGTTTTGTTTAGTAAACATTTATTATGAACTTGCACAATACAACATGACGCCATAGACCAAGGAACATAATACTAGGGAAGAATTGTAACTCTATACTAGAAAAATGCGAACACAGCCTTACACACACATACGACTAGCGCCATTGCGGACATTGCGGTATAGCAAATAAACAAATATGAGCGGGAATATTCAAAACTAGGTTACCTCTATATATATATATATATATATATATACACATACTGAATGTATAGCATGAAGAGGGTCCATAATTATATGGATTTTTCTTGAGTTACTGATATTTAATTTTACAGAGTAATAACTCAAGAAAAATCCATATAATTATGAACCCTCTTCATGCTGTAATTATAATAAGTATAGGTAGTTTTATAACACAATTAAAACAAGGAGTCAGTATTGATATCATTATGTATTATTAACTTTAATAATTTGTACTATGGAGTGATTGTAAAATTCCACAGAACTCCAGTCTTGATTTGGTCCACGGACGTGCCCTGGAAGAACAATATTCAATGGTCAGCGCTTGGTAACAGGTGTGCAACTTGGGCGAGCAAGAATTGGTTGTGAACATATTTAATAGTTTTGTTATCCAACACCGTCAACGAGACATCAGCTCTGGATTAGTATTAGTTTTCACATGTATAGTGTAAAATATGAACTGGCCGGACTTGTGGAGTTTTTAATACGTCCACATCCCAGTGTATTGGTACACGCAATAAGAGCCCACTATGTCCAGTGTACAATGCAGTACACAATCAGTTATTTTCTTTAGTTCTAGTCTCATTATATCAAATTCATTATTAGTAGTTTGCATTTCAGGATGTGTAATCCAGATATCAGCGATAAAAAAGTTAAGAAAAAATGAATTATAGTAGTAATAAATAAATAGGAAAACCTTCTCATTCTGAGAAGAAGCCCGTGCCCAGCAGTGAGTCAATAATAGGCTACTTATAGCAGTGAGACAATAATGGGATGTATAAGTTATGTAGGTAAGGCGACAGTCTGACCAAAGTAGCACTTGTGAATAGCACAATAGAAGGAAATAGTACTTCTGGAGTTGGACACGGGGACTGTGATCACAACCTGGAACTCTTTCATGATAAATATTCTACTCACCTATTCACTTACTTGATAATATTAGTAATCCTGGATTACGATTAAGAAACCTATGATAGGTCACCGTCATATCTTCAGTGCGTGTTCTACGACACATTACACGTTTTCCATAGTTATTAGCTGCTATAACTACTTATCATACACTTTACACGTAATTGTCAACAAAATTAAATGTAATTGTACTAAAACAAAATAGCGTTAAGAATATCCTTTCGTTAGTCATTTGAACATTGTGTACACCTATGAAACACTCAAAAACGTTGCTGCAGTTGGAACTTGAGATAAATTTAACTAAAAGTGGCTATTGAAGATAAAAATTATAAATAAAACAATTTGCTGTTATTTGCTATCACCACCTTCGATCAAATATACTATAGATGAAATGAAAACTCAAACTCAAAACTTTTATTGCATTCATGTGTAGGTATATAGGTGTTACATTTATAAATCCTGTAGGTACTTATATGGTTTCATTTCAACATGAAATCCGGTAAGGGCACAGCAACATACTTATATAATAAATAATATGTGCCATATAAATAATAGGTGCCATAACAGTTCCAATATATTGAATGGTATAATAATAGTTATAAATAATAATAATAATTTACTTATCTCGTAACAACTAATATTTCACGAACAATATACAAGATAGTAGTAACAAGTAATTTGCACGATCGTTGCTCGAAAAAGAACGCCATCAAAACTGTGACACTGAATACATACATTTTTCTAATAGGAAGGCTTTTAGTTGTGCATTGAATAAGTTTCTGTTATAAATCAATGTTTTAGGTTAGTAGGTAATCTATTAAACAGTTCTACTGCTTGGTACTCAAAGCAATGCTTAGATATGTTAAATTTGGGAATCAGTAGCGTGCAGTTTCGCTCTCAGCCGCTTCATGACTGACGACTGTGTTAGCGGGGGACGTTTCACGATAATAAAATGAAAATAAAAAATGTAAAAACTATACTCCAAATGTGGGAACAAAATATGGACTGTCGTACTTGTCATTGTCGTAAACACAATTTTTTTTTTGTTTATTTTTTAAATCAATTTAAGTTACCTGGTGATAATAAACATATATACCTACCACACAAACCAATGCGGGTTTAATTACTAGTACATTTTATTGCGGATTTGTTTTTTGGGTTTGTTTTGTACAATACCTTGCATCTATAGTATATTTGATCGAAGATCATAACACACCCATGTATACATACCTATATATAGGTAATCAATGTGACAGACAGTCAGTGTGGCCAGTTTTTAATGTTTCATGGTTATTTTTTTTTTGTGGGGTATAGATTAGCGACTCACACATGGAGTGTGTACATGTGTGCATGTTCGCATTTTTTTCTATAGAAGACGAGGGAGGTTGCCATAGACATGCGGACACGGAACAGAGTAGACACACAGAGTACAGTGTTACCATAACTAAATTAAATATATATTCTAATAAAATTGCTGTTGTCTATTTAATTTCCACACTTAGGAGCTTTAGGCCCCTCAAAAAAAATTGCTATGTCACGGCGGTTTTAGTCTTATTTTGTAGACAAAGAATTATCTTTTATTATTCTGCAAACGATTTTATTTTGTAGACAAAGAATTATCTTTTATTATTCTGCAAACGATTTTAATTTTTTCACCCTGATTTAAGAGTAATCTAATTTTTTCCAACTCCTTAACTGATTGATAAGTACGCTCCGTGTATCGTTGGGCGATATAACTGAACGCACCTATAAGGACATCCAGAGACACCATGTATGGTGTTGCAAGATATAATTATTTTGTTATTCGATTTTTGAAATCGATTTTGTAGTATTTTTTAAATAATAAGATTGCAAGCTTTTAAGTTTTTGGGTGTATTAATTAATATCGATTTTATAAGTAATATTTCAGTTAATTTAAAATGATTATAACAATATTTACAATAAATGCATAGGTATTTTAAAGCAAAGAATCATCTTATTTTTCTGTACAAAAATATTTCAAAAATACGTTTTGTAATTTCTTTTGATTTGACGTCATATGAGTGTATTTTTATATTTTTTAACGGATTTACGCATGAGAACCGAAATCTAAAGATATAAATTGTGGAAAGAAAAAATAAGAAATCAATCAATCAAGATAAGTCTAGTATAATAGCATCTGAAACACAGTAAAAGTGAATTTATAGAAGTATCGCTATTTAGAATCGATTCCGATTATTTGTGGAAATAGTCTGATATCTGGCAACATCTTCTTTCGGTTTGAATGGAGGATATACTTACGATTCAGTTTAATACATATTTATTATGTTTTTTAATGCTAGGGTGAAAGAAATGTTGATAAAGAACGCATAAATATGAAAAAATAAGACATAATTTTTGAATAACATACAGTTTAGACATGGCGCCAAAAATGGGCCAATCTGTGGGCATTGTCCTTTCTATCTCTATAGATAGATAGGTTAATAATTTTGGCCGTTAGATCAGCCTTTCAGACACAGACATCGGGGAAAGCTTCGCTGCAAAGAACATGAAGGCTTTATACCTGCTTGACAGATATAAAACCTTATTTATAACTTTACACAGGCCAAAAGCCATTAGCGAAAAAAAAAAAAACTCTAATTTCAAACCTTCAAACCTTTCTCTCGGTCGAGAGCTTTGACGGCTTTGACTTATGTTCCTTGTTTCAAACTATCAAAGTGACGCAGCCTATTTTCGCACAATTTTACAATGAAACTGAAACGGTATCTTTAGTAACAGATTTAGTTCTGATGGATCAAAACGTGGTGGAGTGCGAACTGGCCGAGAGGGGCCCCGGCCTGTGCGTGTGCAAGGGGGGGCCCACGCTGGAGATACTGAAGGACATACAGCGAATCTACGAGGAGAAGATGGAGCTCATTGATAAGGCTGGGGGCTCGAGCAAGCTGCAGGTGAGTGGAGGATTATGGTAGTTAAAATCTTGTAGCGTAGGAAGTCTAGAAAGATTCATGTAAAATCCCTTTGTAAACATTTTGTTAATCTGAAACAAACACTGCATAACGCGAAGGAGATGATGTAAACGAATTGAAATTGAACGCATTGTTTTCTATCTATATGCTATGTGTAATTGTGTACTGTGTAAATGGCTACATTTGTTGAATTATGTCTAGCAGGGATGCCTGTGTGTTTGTGTTCCGTTGTGGATGTGTGCTAGTTATGACGACGAAGAAGAATGATTTAAAAAAAAAATAACGTTGGCGTAATTAAATAGCAAAAACTTGGCTGGGTATCTCAATTATAATACAGTTTTGCCTTTTTTAAAGCTGAGACTTGAGACTAAGCTATTTCAATTACCTAATATTATTATTATAAGGTTCTCAAACATTATTATAACATCTCTACCTTTCTAACAGCTACAAGTGGACGTGCTAAGGTCGTGGGTAGGTGACCTGGTAGGTCAGAACACGCTGCTGGCTCGCGCCGTCGAGGAGTTGGAGACGGAAGCCACCACCAAGCTGCTTCTGGAACACCGGAAAAATGGCGAGGTACGAATTCCTTTAGAATTAGTAAATACTTTGTCTGAAATGCGACTTTGACAGCCAAGTTCTTAGATGTTACTGTGAAGAGGACTATAAGATGTTCTATGTTTTTTATTATTTTTAACGCATATACGCATGCGAAGCGAAATCTAAAGATTTTTTACATTGTGGGAATAAAAAATCGCTTACGAGCTGGATTCGAACCTGCGACTCCTGGCTCAGTACGCCAGTGCTTTAGCCACTAAGCTACCGTGAACACTGCTCGTGGTATCGCATTTAACTTCCACTTAGTACGTCTTGAGGTGACATCAGCGACATCCTATTAAGAATTAACTATAAATAAATAAGAAACAGTGTTCCTTAACCAACTCGACTAACTTTGCAGTTAATTCATAGTTGTGTAGATATGCCTACCCTTACTAATAATTTTATTACTTTGGACGTAAGACGTACTAAGTGGACGTACTAGTGGTTAGCACTTAGCTTATTGTTGTGGCAATAAATCATATTTCATTCTTTCTTTTCTTTTATTTTTAAATTAAATTTTGTTTGAGCTGAGATGTCTTGTAAGAATCCTGTATACCTAGCCTGTCCTGTACTAATTACGGAATTGTGCGTGGTCAGATACGCACTTGGCTGGTTTTTCATTTTATTTCTGCTTTCTCGTCGCTTACTTTCCTAACAATAGTTGGTGCAGTCGTTTTGTTATTAAAACTAGTACTCGCACACCACCTGATGTTAGACCTATTCATATAAGTTTATCAGATACTAAATCAGAAACTACAACATCGTTATAGTTCCTCAGAAATTATCTCCCAAAGGAACCTTGCCTTTGCAAAATAACCGAAACTCGTCACCCCTGTGGCCTGATTCACAAACGTTCAAAAAGTTTCCGTTTCCGAAGAGAAATTTGACCGGCAAATGAAACAAAACGACCACTTCCTGCGACCATGAACGCTGCAAAGCATTCGAAACGTCAGGAAAACCAATTTTAATAATAATACACGAAGTAATTCGGTTAAACTTGTTTTATTAAGAAACAAAACGATTTGAGAACCGAACGGATTCGGAAACGCAACGCTTTACGAAAACTCTTCCGAGAGTCATTTGTTGTCGCAAAGCACTCGATGTAAAATTAAAGAACTATGAATAGCGTTTCCGATTGCGTTCGATTCTCAAATAGTTTTTTTTTCGTTTGACCGGATTACATCGCGAATTATTATTAAAATTGGTTTTCCTGACGTTTGGAATGCTTTCCAGCGTTTGTGGTCGCAGGAAGTGGTCGTTTTGTTTCGTTTGCCGGTCGTATTTCACTTCGGGAACGGAAACTTTTGGACCGTTTGTGAATCGGGCCCCTGGTCTCCGTCAGGTGGTGTCCGAGCTGCGCGCGGAGTGCGGGGCGCTGCGGCGGCGGCTGGCGCGCAAGGACTCGGACCTGCGCGGCCTGGTGGAGGTGTTGCGCAGGCTGCGCGAGTTCGACTACTGCACGCTCGACGGCATACACTTCTTCGAAGTCACGGAATCCGATATATTTGGCTCGGTTGAATGGTGAGTTTGGATTTTATTATACTTTATATCGTGTTTTTTTTTAGCTGTGTATCAGAAAGGTTACGCTATGCTTGTTACTTACATATTGTAACGATACACATCTGGATTCTCCTAACACGTGGAAGTGTTTTTAAAGTAAAACTTCTTTAAATGCAAATACACTATTTTGATTTTGATTTTACGCACGCTTGACTTGGGGAGTAAGCTGGTGAATGCGTTACGAAAAGTGTGATCGCGTTACGAAAAGTGTGATCCGGCGAGGCGAACGGAAAGGGCTGTGCGGGATGCGGGGAGCGAGGCGCGTTACGGCCGGCCACGACACACCGCCGGCAAATGTACGCGCGGAATAATGCCGTGCTCATTGAAATAGTATTGAGGGAGATATCAGTTAGTGAAGTTGTATTCAATAGAAGAAACTTTAAACTAGAAACCTAATAGTACAGTCGACAGCATGACAGTGGTAACACTTCAATTCGAAAACCGCCCTTACTGCTTACGAAATAAAGATACTGCTAATGTCAAAGTGTTACCACCGACGTGCGGTCGACCGTACTCGCAGATCGACTCCAACGACACGCTCAACGAGCGCAAGCGCAACGTTTTAGAAGATATAGGAATTAGGAATGTCTTCATTATTTGCTTATAAATCGATCACGGAACGTCCTCTTTATTTATATACAAAAGAATGCTGGTACAATGCACCGTTTTGTAGGATGAAGTACAGTCAACCACATATCAATGGTAACTAAACCATTCTAAGCGAAACTGGCTGAGTATGTAAGTTTCAGGTATGAAAGTTATACCGGGTGTCAGGGAAACGCTTCCGAAAACGAAGACAGGTGATAGTGCTGGTGATTACTGATACGAAACCACGAAAAAAAATGCGATTCTTTTTTCAGTATTTTTTTTTAATTTTTCATTATTTATGAGTTTTATTTAACTGCCCAAAGCTGGTTATGTATGAAAAACGCGAAAAAATATGTATGAAAAACATCTAAAATAACAATCGTATTATTTTTTCGTTGTTTCGTATCAGTAATCACCAGCACCTATCTTCGTTTTCGGAAGCGTTCCCCTTACACCCAGTATACCGTGTCAAGTTTCTCGTTGTCCAAACGAAAACCATTGATAAAGGGCACCAAGGGCTAGCGAAAATATCCCCATGTATGTTCCGCGGAAATCTCCAGTTTTTATGAAAATAGCAATTTCTGTATTTGTATCACAGTGCCTACAAACATGTATTTTGCGCCAAAACAATATTAAACTATATTAACGCACGTCGTGCAATTTTTTCATGAATACAAACAATTAAATTCCCATTATCCTCTTTAACTGTTACGTTCGTAGCTTATTGGAGTATTGCAGCCCAATTTGGAGTCCATCTTATGCGATCCATGCAGCCAGAATCGAAAGACTTCAGAAGAGTATTTTATACCACCTTACTTACGCCAACCATCTCTGCCGCAAACTAACCACCTACGATTCTAGGCTTGAACATTACAAAATGTTCCCACTTGCATGGGCAAGTACGTCTATGGAGACGTAAGATAGCTGATGTCGTTTTTCTCTATAAGATCTTGCATGGGAAAGTAGATAGTCCCGATATACTGGAAAAGTTAACGATAAGCGTACCCCGAGCTGGAAGCCGACTGCACAATCGCAAACTATTTAATCTACCGTTACGACGTACTAACTATGGTCAACATTCGCCATTATATCGGATGTGCTCTGCTACTAACGATGTCTGTCAAGATTTAGATCCATTCAATGCATCGGTCAAAATAATAATAAAATATTTCAACGCCAAATTGTTGCTTGCTTGTTTCGTTTTGTGTTAATGTTTGTGCAGTGTTTGTTGCTTTGTTGTAATCCTGTGTTTTATTGTGATTATTTTGAGTGTGATATTCGTATGCATGCCGTGTTCGCACCTAGAAGGCCGTTCGACTACTATGATTTTCCGCACATTAAAATTATTGAATATAATGTCGTAACTTCCAGTTTGCGAATCAAATAAAAAAAAAAAACAAGTTCTTAAGAAATAAAACAAAGATTGAAACTGAAACTTCTTTAATTTACCTACTTTAAAAAAAGACATGTGGCACTCGGAGACTGCCGCGGTAAAGCTATTGCATAACATTTTTTATGTAAATAAAAAGAGGAGGTGCCCTAACGCCGAAACTCTAAGCAGGCATGAGTCACCAGATTGCGGGGCGAAGAGGGGGATTACGCATGCGCAGTAACGCCGATACAACCAATGCCACCTAGAGGCAATTTGCAGAACTGAAGAGACAAGCGTGATATTTCAAAAAGTCATTAAAAGTTCTGCTATTCATCGATAGATGGCAAAACTAAAAAGTATCACCGCTGTGCCGGTCGGAGTGGGGGGTGTTAGGTTATTTTCGTTACGGAATTTCTGGATTCGGTCTCCACGCTCAAGGCCCGCGATAGAAGCTATGCAATAGCTTAAAAAGCAAAACACGTGCATATTTGATGTGGATGATATTGCGATATCGATGATTTGCATATATAACTATGAAATAGGCCAATTTGAGCGCGCTTTGGCACCATCCTATTAGTTCGTGTAATGCCACGTCTGCGTGTTGAATTACCCAAGCCAATAGAAGCGCGTTATATCAAGTCAAAAATTTGTGGCATTTATTTCAAACAAATCAGATGTGATTACGTCTCTATAGAGTTTAATGCTCGATGTTTTGTTACCATCGAAATGTGCTTGACTGTATGGTACGCGTAATATAACTATGCCGCTGTTAAGTGAGAAACAGGTGGCTGCGCAGTAGTCAACTTTGCAACCAAATCAGTAGCGCGCATGCGCGGTAATGGTGGCAAGACTAATAGGTTGTTCATCTGAATAGCAAGATGGCGGGGGACCGCATGTTATGTTGTCGCTTTCTCAGTCGTTTGTTAATGTTCGATGCATCGTTATGTCCTGCTTACACTTATAACACTACTGTACCTGCGCGGCCCTTCGCAAAGCCTGGTTTCAGAGCGGCACATCAGTTATATTACGCGTACTGTACTAACGCTTTGGTATGATTGCGCAGGCGACAAACGAAGCTGGAGCAGGGCGACTCAGGAAAGCCACGTGGTAACTTGAAACAAGACTCATACAGACATAAAAACAGCCGACACTACAGAATTGTATAGATTTTTGTTGTTATTGTATTTTTTTTTTACTTTCTTTTGAATATACATTATACTTTTGATCCTTTATAAATGTGGTTTTTCTAATCACTAACCATCAGAACTATTATTGTAAGTATGTAAGTTGGAATTACATACATACATACATATTATCACGCCTGTTTCCCATTGGGGTAGGCAGAGACTATGGATTTCCACCTGCTACGATCCTGACACACCTCTTTCGCTTCATCTACGTCCATTAACCTCGTCATGCATGCTCGTCGGTTTAGAGAACTCTTAACCTGGCATTTTTTGAGAACATCCGCGATTTGATCGCGATACGTTCGCCGAGGTCGTCCCCTTCCAACTCTTCCATCCACACTCGCTTCGTATACTTGTTTCGTCAATCTCCTCTCGTCCATCCTCTCTATATGTCCAAACCATCTTAACATACCTTTCTCAATCTTTGTCACTACATCTTCTTTCACTCCACAACGCTCCCTTATCATGTTATTCCTTACTTTATCTCTCAAAGTTACACCACACATACTTCTCAAAGCTCTCATTTCTACTGCATTTATTCTGCTTTCATGTTTCTTCTGCCATACCCAACTTTCACTACCATACATAAGTGTAGGCACTAACACTCCCCCATGAACAGCCAGCCGTGCCTTTTCCGACACTTTGCGGCTGTTCATGAAGGTGTGTAGTGCCCCATTCACCTGATTACCAGCACTCACTCTCCTTTCAATGTCCTTCACTAAGTTGGAATTAAATATTATAATTTTGTTACCACAGCCTTTCTCTTAACAAAGTCAAAGCAACTTCATATGGATTTAAAGCAGGTTAAGATGTTACCCCAAAAGAAGAGATATTTGATTTTAATTTGAGTTCTATACTTAATCAAAGGCACAAAGCTAATTTTTTTTTTTTTCTGTGAAGTTAATCTACATTTGTTACATAAATTACATAAGTACAATGAAATATTACAAAACGACTGCACCAAAACCAATTGAACAAGTAATACAAATAAATCAATCTTCTACTCGTATATACTTATACATGCTGAAATTTGAGTCGCTTAATTCCCGAAAAGGGGTCATTGTACTCATCATTATGAACAACTTTTACTATGGGACCAAAACAGAAATCGCGAAAAAAAATCAGTTGGTCCCTACATTTGTGTTCACTTAAATCAATAAAATGTAGGGATCACCAGTTTTTTTTTCGCGATTTCAGGGTTGGTCCCTAGTAAAAGTTGTTCATAATGATGAGTACAATGATCCCTTTTCGGGAATTAAGCGACTCAAATTTCAGCGTGTATATTCTGTCTCAGTTTGGCGAACCGACTTGCGGTACAATTTAGGCAACAGCCTAGGTGGGTTGTTATGGGCAAATTTAACTGCTTAACATCAGGTGGGCCTTTAGCTCGTTTGGCCATCCTATACTAAAAAAAAAATGTTTGTATGTTTGTCCTCTATGCTCTCATAAACCATTCATCCGATCTTGGCCCAAAACAAAGATGGCATTTCAACGCATGTAGCAGCTAGTATTTTATAAAAATGCGTTAATTTTATTCCGGTATTGTTCAGAGGAGTTCGAAGAACATTTGCATCAAAGTGTCGGAGATGAAGATATTGAACGAGTCTCTACACAAGGAGAATATAGCTAAAGACAGGTAATAAACTGATTTTTGTTTATTAAACGTGTATTTATTTTAAATCAAACGTTTCCCCACGCTATGTTTTCTCCTGTATTTTGGATAGTGTTGCCCAGTCTCATGGTCTTGCGAAAATGCCAGACTGCAGGACAAAGACTTAATATACAACGTGTTATTGGAATAACTCAAAACCTCAGACACCCCAACTAGTTTTTATTATAATAAATTGATGTGGAAAGTAATTATTAATTTTCATTTATTATTGTAGAAGATATTTGTAATTTTTGGTATCATGGTTATTCTAATCGATTCATAGCGCTAGATTCATTCACGAACGTGCCGCGACGCTACTGTGTCGGGAGGTGAATAACCTATTAAAATTAAGTTAAGTTTTAATAGTTTTAGGAAACAAATGTTACCCAAAAGTTTCCATCACACATTTTTACTGGGTCTAGCTCGCCTTTGCGCTCAGCGCCGCATCGCCGTATGAAACTTAGACTCGGCATGGTATGAAAAATTTTTTTTTTGTAAAAAATAACCTATGTTAAAAAGTATTGTAATGGATTGTACTCTCGATTCTGAACAAACTAGTTTCAGGTTTTGAGTTAATTCAATAACACGTAATAGTGTTGCCCAATGTCTTGCATGCTTGCGCTCTTGCATTAGGGCAACATAATCGTGGGTGAGTAACAGACACTTTCGCATGCACGAAGGCGCAAACCCGAAAACTATCAGTTACGTGTAGGTTTAACACAACAAGGCCATACAAATATTTGTTCCATGCGGGAATCGGATCTGCGATCTTTAGCGCAGCAGGCAATTTCTCAGCCACTGTATCAAATGGATTGACAAATTGTTGTTCTGAGCTTGTGTAGGTTGCACAAAATATGCAGGAATAGCTCATATGGTGACAAGAGCCATTCAAAACGGACTGACTACCCAGGCCAAGGTGTACCGGACGTATAAAATGTATCGCCACTCGTCGAAGATCTTTTGATGTAACTCATGGTATTGTTGATAGCAAGCTTCTATTATATTATATTTATAAACGTAAGATATATTTATAAACGTACGTTCTTTTAACGGTAACATTGTTTACATTAGGACTAATCTAATGATATATTAGTCGCTTGTACGTTCTTTCTAAAACAAACCATGTTTTTCAGAGAGATAAGACAGCTGAACAAGGACGCTCAATCATACGAGCAGACGATCATGAACCTCAGAAAAGAGATGTCGAACTGCAAGTATCATACGCCGTAAGTTTGATTCTATACAATTCCAAAATGTATTCTCCTTGACATAACCACATACAGCTTGCTAAAATACTCAGTTGAATCAGACAATGTGACTATGTCCGCTTTTGAGCTTAGGATAAAGCTAGGCTGCTTGATAACAACGTTCTAAGTACCACTGTCACTATAACGTTGCTGGTTTTAAGCTCAACGATTATTTATAAAAAAAATGGTTTAATATTATTAAAATTAAAATGAGTAAATAGACGGGAAATGGTCAGACCAATATACGTCATATTTTAATATACTTACAGTTGAACCCCAAGCAGACTCAGTGACCAGCACACAGTGGTGTTAATGTCTGCCAACTTAGGGTGCGTGCATAAATAAGCGTTTTCTCGGTACAGATAAATCAGTGCGGGTCGGTGCGGGTCAACCTACATGAACAGGTAAACCTGTCCGTAAATTCTGATGATTCTTAAACCCGCGTTTAACCCAGATAGTAGGTACTGACAAGTTTCTGTTTCTTCAAGACGGGGCTGTTTTATATCCGCACCGATCGGTTCCGAGACCCGTACCAATTTATCTATACAGACGACAGGAACCCGCTTCTTTATGCACGAACCCATAGCTATTTTGAAATTTCTCCGTTTCATTTAACAAGCTTAAAGATACAAAGAATTATAAATAAATTTCAAAGTCTACATTTAAACATGTTTTCCAAAATGACATCCTGTGATAGATTTGAACTCCGGATCACAAAAATCCGATACGAAAATACATTGTTTCTTTAATTCCGGACTCAAAGTTAATGTATCGGTTAACCATGCGCTGTTAACTGGTGAGCAGTAAAACAAATCATTCGTTAGCTAATTTCCTGTTCGTAGCGAGGTGTCTAAAAAGGACGCAGAGGTTATGGCGGGCATGTGTTGCACGGGAACCGAGGTAAGAATAAATATTCATGATGTATTTCTAGTCTTAAGTTTATTATTTTGGTCCAAACACATGATATTTTAGTGTTTTTTATATTTAAAAGTTTTATATACCTTTAAGTCGTAAAAATATGAATATTAAAGAACGTAAAAACTATTTTTTTATTCTTTTAAAATTGAGATCTATATGCAGACTATTTTTCAACAAAATTTCATTTACTTATGTTTATAACTGTAGAAGTTATTAAGCTGTAAAGGATTAGGACAGACGGACAGACGGACAGACGGACGGACATGACGAAACTATAAGGGTTCCTTGTAGGACTTCGGAACCCTAAAAAACCATGGGGGCGAGAATCAATAAACTCTTTGAAGGCGGTTTGGACTGCCGCCTCAGAGTTGAATTTTTTTCCTTGTAAGAAGTTGTCCAAATTCCGGAAAAAATGGTAATCTGTTGGAGCAAGGTCCGTGGAGTACGGTGGATGTCGCAGACATTCCAATCGTAGCTCATCTAACTTAGTGGTTGTTTGTTGTGCAGTGTGTGGTCTTGCGTTGTCGTGAAGCAGCAGTGGCCTAGAGCGATTGACCAATCTCGGTTGTTTAGCAGCTAGTTCTTCCTTCATGGTTTGCAGTTGCTGACAATAGATATCTGCCGTAATCGTTTGGCCAGATTTTAGAAAGCTGTAGTGAACGACACCGGCGCTAGTCCACCAAACACTCGCAAGTAACTTTTTCTTAGTCAATTTTCGTTTAGGGCAGGATTTGGCTGGGTCTCCAGGGTTCAGCCATTGCGACGAGCGCTTCCGATTATCGTACAGTATCCACTTTTCATCACAAGTAATGATTCGATTTAAAATCCCTTCATTATAAAAAAAAAAAAATGAAAAAAAAAATGGTCCAGTTGAGCAAAGTAACACAGCAGTCGACGCGTGTTTGCAAGTTCGATTCACTCAATTCATGAGGTACCCATCGTTCAAGTTTTTTTTACTTTCCCGATTTGCTTCAAGTGGATTAATACAGTTTTATCACTTACCCCGAAGCCTGCAGCTATCTCTGAAGTGCTTTGTGATGGATCCGCTTCCACAATAGCCTTTAATTCTTCATTTTCCACTTTGGTCTCCGGCCGTCCACGGGGTTGGTTCTGAAGGTCGAAATTTCCAGAACGAAAACGTTGAAACCAAAAACATACCGTGCTTTCTTTTGCGACACCAGCGCCGTACACATCATTAATCCTTCGAGCTGTTTCTGTGGCACTGGTGCCACGGTAGAACTCGTACTCGTAAATATACCGATATTTCATGTTTTCCATTGTGCGGTAATAAGCGACGCCAAAGAAAAAATAATGAGGAAAAAACAAATGAATGACTGTTTTCAAAACTCAAATGTACCAGCTAAATGAATTTATAAATTTGAATTTGGTATTCTTAACCAAAGAGGAGATATTTCAGATCAAAGTGGTCAGTACGACAAAACGCTAATTTCATATGTAAGGACCTAATATTTATTGTCTTCAATGGGGGCTGGGGGCTCTTTATATCCACGGGGCCCTGAAGGCCTTATATAGATCTCTATGTCCCGCAGTCCAGCGGCGACAGCGTGCGCGCGCTGCGCAAGGCGCACGTGTCGCAGGCGGAGGAGCTGCAGGCGCTGCGCCGCGTGTGCGCCGCGCTGGACGAGCAGTGCCGCGCCGCCAACATGCGCGCGCAGTTCAAGGATGACATCATCAGGGAGATGCGGCGCCAGCTCAAGCAGGCCAAGGGGAAGGTAACACCACTGCTTCACCTCATTGTAGGCATACGGTTCCTTAGTAACATTTGTTTCTGACAACCTAAATTACCAATAGGGTGTTTGACAATTTTTGAAAATGTACGTAAAACGATGGCGAAACATCCAATTAAAGCTATTTATTAACAAATAATTACAAAAATATGCTTGTAAAATTAAATAATCAAGATTTTAAATTCTCATTTTTAATTTCGCACCAAAACGCTAAGTCACATGACATTATCGTCAACCTACGTCACTGTTCTAGTTCCGGTCAGTGTTGCCGGTGTGAATTCCTATAAAAGTACGACACGCTTACCAAAAAGGTACGAATTTGACAAAAGGTAAAAAATCGGAACACGGTTTTTTTTTGTCATGAGACATAACTAAAACGTTTTGTAGTTTTTGTTTGAATCACGCACATACAAAACAAAAGCTTTTAAATTACGTTCAAATTACCTACAAATGCTGATTAGTTTAATTGTTAGTTGTATAGTATTCATGTTAATTGTTAATTTAGGTTCATTTTTAGGGTTCCGAAGTCCTACAAGGAACCCTTATAGTTTCGTCATGTCCGTCCGTCTGTCCGTCTGTCCGTCTGTCCTAATCCTTTACAGCTTAATAACTACTACAGTTATAAACATAAGTAAATGAAATTTTGTTAAAAAATAGTCTGCATATAGATCTCAATTTTAAAAGAATAAAAAAATAGTTTTTACGTTCTTTAGGGGTGGCGCCCATACATGTGAAATGGGGAAAAAATAATTTTTTTCGCTGCACCCCATCGTCTGGGGTATCATTGAACAGGTCTACTAAAATGAAGGTAATGTTTCATTCACCATTTTTTTATCAGGTGTAACATCTGCGAAATATAGCCCGCCAAAGTGGCTTGCAATGTGTCCCCCCCCCTGCCATTTCTAAACTATGCAACGTAGAAACTTATAATCTTCCACATTGATAGACCTTTGTGAAAACTCTCTTTTAAAATTATTTCGAGTATAATGCGATTATAATTTTTTGAGTTATAGACAGAAAACCGAAAAATACTTTAAACGTCCTAGTTCAAAGGTCATTGACCTTAGAGAAAAATTATCATGGCAAATAATGCTCCTTTAGCTACTTTATATTTGAAAAAATCACAAAAAGTAACTTTGACATCAATCAACTTCTTAAATTTGGCTTCTTGAATTTATCGCTAGATGGCGCTACTAACAACACGCTCTGAGTCGCGAATGCTGCCGATTATTGCAAAAACTAAAATAGCCATGATTAATATTCGATTTGATTCGTTTGTACACCTACTTAAGGAACCCTATAATACTGAGCATGGCCCGACATGCTCTTGGCCGGTTTTATTTTATTGAGCCAGGTTATAATACTTTATAACTTACTAACAATTAAACTTATGAGCATTTGTACGTAATTATGAACGTAATTTACAAGCTTTTGTTTTGTAGGTGCGTGATTCAAACACAAAATACAAAACTTTTCAGTCATGTCTCATGCCAGAAATAAAACTACGTTCCGTTTTCAGCGCTCGCACCGCTGCAACCATCTCGAAGGAAATATAAAAATTAAACGAAAAATTTGTCAACCAATCAATTTCGAAATCGTCTTTTTCAAGCTGTCGAAAACTTAGGTATTTATACTTTAATCATAAATGTGGTTATTGTACTCGTGCATGAATCTTCTAGTAATATAAGATGTGGATAAAGTTGTTAGTTACACACTGACACATTCTCTTGTAATTACTTTGATTAATTATGTGTGTAATTGTTAGTTTTCCCTAATAAATAAAATAAAATAAAAATATCTTTAAAAAAGTAATATTTTAGGTTCTTTTGAATTCTAGGTTCTCACGTAGACATTTAGTAAAAAAGAAAGAAAGAAAAATGGTTTATTATCCCAGTTAAAGGCGCGCAACATTTAAAAAACTATACAAGTGAAAAGCAGGAAGGTATTTCTTTCACAGCTAAAAGACACATCAGAACTGAGTAGCCTGAAGTCCAAGGACTACGTGAGTGGTGACGCGGAGTGTCCGCGCGACGCGTCCGTGTCGTACGACTCCGTGACCATCGCGTGCGTGCGCGCGCAGCCGCGGCGCAAGCGCGACGTGCCGCTGCGCCCCTACGACTGCCGCACCGCGCTCGACCTGTCGCACGACGACTCCATTAACATCGACTGATTATTTTATCACAGAATACCTAATAGTACTATCGTACAGAACGGCCATTCACCGCCCCCCGCCAATTTAAGATTTCTCACCCGCACCCTGCACCCTAAAAACTATGAAAAACGGTGAAATTACTATCACATGCGACTTTCTATCTTCATGTCTCAGTTTGGCGAACTGACTTGCGGTACCATTTAGGCAACAGCCTAGGTGGTATTGAGGTTGCTACGGGCAAAGGTAACCGTTTAACATCAGGTGGGCCTTTAGCTCGTTTTGCAATCCGATAAAACTAAAAAAAAAGCCGCGGTTTGCCGGCAATTGGACCGCAAGATTGGAATGGATGTCAATCGCCAGTCGCTATAATACCACGCCATCTCTGAGAACTATTGAGAAACGCTTGGAACCCAGTCAGCATTACGAGCGGCGAGCATCCCTAACCTACACGTGTGTGCGCATTCGTATACAGACGTAATCTTGTGTATGTAGGTGGTGCTAGAATTTATATTGTATTGAGTGGCCGAGGTGTGATTTTATTATGTTGCTACTTATTAAAGTTTGTATTAGTTTTAGATGCTAGTTTTTAAATGGACATTTTATTTGGGTAATATTATGGGATTTATAGTGTGGGAGTTGACGATTCTCTACAACATGTTGCTCTGTATTCGTGCCATATTTAAGGAGGTGACTATACCACTGATACTGAACACGAATCAATAAATAAAAATAAAAAAACTTTTTTTTTCATGTATTTAAATACCTGTTTGTAAACAAACAAATTCACCCCGTGTGTCGCGCACGACACAAAAACGTTGTGTGTAAAACCACCAAAAAAATGAGCAGAATTTTCCTTCTTTTGACAATGCCACCGGTGACTTATTTTCAAAGTTGTTCGGGATTTATTCTCATTCCATCGCTATGTTTCAGAGTCAAAATTTGGTTATTAAATAACCGTAGAATTGTCAAGTATTTTTAGATGACTAAGCACATCATCATATCATATCATTTGCTCTAGAAATATGGCACGGATATAGATCAACATCTTGTATAGTCTCTTGGTTTATATACAAAGTGGAGATGACAATACGACGTTAAATAAAACCACGTACGGAGTATCACGTTCTCTGACTGTACACAAAAAATCAATCAAATCCAGTTACAGATACCGGCACGAGTCGTGAGCACAAACTTCACCTGCGCAGAAGTTCATTTATAGATCTGTTTGGTGGAATGACAGGAGCGCGGGGTGCCAACGCCTATCATTGCATTTACGCGATTGGTCGACAGTCGATGCTCGTCGTCTATTGGACAATTAGGTGTCATTCGGCTACCGTTCACTTTCGGTTCAACTTTATTGACTCACATTTTCGAATTTAAAACAGTTTATTTTTCTTTTGTTTTAATTAATTTATATTTTTATTTTTGAGTGTTTAATGTTTTGAATAAAAAATTGGTTTTTTTTCTTCTTCATCTTCCTTTATTTATTACAAGATTGTATTTAACTTGCAATGTATGTACGTATGTAAATATATTTGTTAGAGTGGAATCTTGCAACTCATATTTGAATCAGATATCTTCAACCTATTTAGCTGAAATTTTGTACAATGTGGGTATCAAATGAAAGGACTTGCTGAGAATACGAATGCGAGTTAAAACCTGTCCATCGATAACTAAATAGTAAAAAATAAATTAAAAGTCAAAATGTTTTCTGTTTATTTATCTGTGCGTAAAAAAAGTCCCAAAATCATAATATGGGTGAAATTCGAGAAAGTTTGTATTTTCTATAACTACCCATAATCCTTATAAAACGCTAACGGTGAAATTTAGTGAACAAAGATACTAAATAATTTTGGTCGAAAGTGTACATGCGCGGACTTGCCCCCACTACTGTCCATCTGTGCTCACGACACGACTCATGCCGGCTACTATAATAGTTTAGCCGCAGGAAATTATTTTCATTACATTAATTTTGAATGTAGGACAATTTTTCTTGCAAAAATCGTTAGGTCAAAGCCCTGTGCGAATCCATATGATTATAAACTCTCTCAATCATTACAAATGGTGTTACGTATAATTTCGATATTTAAATATTTATTTTTTTGACTGCCTCGTTGGTCTAGTGGTCGCAAGCGCGACTTCTGAGCGTCCCTCCTGGGTTCGATTCCCGGGTCGGGCAAAGTGTTACTGGGTTTTTTCATTAGGAAATTCTCAGTAGCAGCCCGGAGTCTGGATTTGTGCCCGGTTGATGGCAATAGGCTCGCCCCCTATTACATGGGACAAAACTGGCGAAATGTGGGTGTACTATACACCTCTGCCTACCCCTTCTGGGAAATACTGGCGTGATGTTATGTTATGTTATTTTTTTCCAAAAAATGTGAATTTTTAATTTTCGATAAACAACTTATAATGTGCTTAAAATGTTTCTATAGAATAGTAATAACTGAGTTTCAATTTATTGTCGTATTGTCATATCCACGTTGTGAAGTTTGAAGTCCTTTGTAGAAATGATGGATGATAACATGAAAAATAAACAATGATGACTTTTCTGATTCACTGAACAGAACAAAAACTCATGTTAAATTATTGTGCGTAGGCGCATGATGTCCCGCTTCAGGATTGCCGTTCGCGGAACTGCGCTGCTAACTAGGGCAAAATGCGCTATTGAACTTAAACTGTGCTATCTTAAAACTATAAATACTTTTTTACATTTCTAAATTCCAGTTGGCTACGGTAACCTAAAAATTTAATGCTCAGGAAAGTATTCTATAGGAAATCAAATGATATCACGGAAAGGCGTAGAATACAGGTAGATTACCACTATCTTTTCTGGTACGAAACCGAGCTGAAGACTGACCGTGTCTCCAGTTCCAGACGTCTGGGTTCACCGACTTGTAAAAGCTTGCCTACTGGTTTGGTAAAAGCTATATGTATTAGAAAGCATAATTTTTTGGAGAGACCTATTTCCAGCAATGCATTACGGGCTCCTGATGACTTGTGTCATTATGGCGTGCTTAATGAACTCTCTATTACGTGGACACCTTCTGAATCAATACAAAATGATTGCATAAATTCCGAGTTTTGAACAAAGCACAGTTTCTCCGGTTTTGGTGCAATAAAATTCTTGTGATCTTTGCAATTTATTATGTTATTATATTTCGTGATGAAGTGCAGTTAATTTAATAGGAAACTATAATTCAAGGTAAGATACTTTAGACCTACTTATTAAGACTTTGATTGCTTTAATTTATGTCTAATGAGCTCTCATTTAACTGATTTATTATTTATTTAGTATCTTGTGTTTGGACCAACATCAACATCATAATTTTGTTTGTATATTTTTGTTAACCCCTCCAACGAAGCAGAAATCTTATAATACCAGCAGGCGTGACCACTGACTAGACACATTTGTCTACGGGCTACGGGAAAGTAGACAAAAATACATTTTAAATAACTAAAATGAAATTTTGTCTGTTCTTTAGTAGTCAGAGGCCTTGTCGTCATGTTACTCCTGCAGGAGTTAGTCTACCGTAATAGTTCAACAGTTTGGATATGATGCTCAGTAAATTCAGTCACTACTGAAAAGCAGTTGAACTATTACGTCTTACTGCAAGAACTCATTATCTGCACATTTTTCTATGAAAGTAAAGAAAGAAAGAAATAATTTATTTGCCACAAACTAGGGACACTAAAGAAACGCAAAAAAATTAATAAGTAGTTTTGTAAAACAATTGTGTGCCCCACGTAAATGACTTCTTGCAGAAAGCCAACAGATGTACCTATAGGTACTATCGGCAACGAACTTGAACATGCGCTATATATATAATAAGTAATTTGCCGGCTATTATACCGTTTTAAAACTGCTGATATTAATTCTTTTTTTTTACATATCGTTTAGGCTTCCACGTCATTCCACGCGGCGACGTCGACTCCTAACGTGAGTCGGTTCCTCGCGAGCGCAACGTCAGCGCCCAATGTGTCCGTCATAGAGAGAGTGCGTTTTTTTTTTCTGTTTCTTTTTATTTTAGCTTTGATGTGTCGTTCCGTTCGGCAGAGTCAGGTTGAGTAATTAACCGACGCAAATTGTCGTTTGGAATATTATTATGTGCTTGTTTGCCTGTAACAGGACGAACTTATTTCTTGTTAGTACAGTCTAACAAAGCAATTAGTGTCCAGGGTCGCCAGATATAAATGAAGTTTTCTCAGAAGATTATGGATGTTTTCGAGTGAAATGCCATTTTAATAACGGACAAAGTCAAACTGTATTTATACAAAACCCTAATCAAACCATTCTGTAATAATTTCCTGAGAAATCTTCATCTATATCTGGCGATCCTGTATACTAATTGCTTTGTTAGACTGTACCTATATCTATAAGAATCAGACACAATACAGTACCTAATTAATATATGGGACTTTTACGTAGATATAACAAAACTTTGGACCTGCGATAGGTGATGATGATGATGAATGATTAATCCCAATGATTTTTTTACCAATTATCATACTGAATGGTCTTCCTACAGTCCACATCAGCCCCGATCCTGGTATCGGACGCATCGGTAGCAGACCTTGAGCGCCACTTCAATAAATGCAAATGCTTAAAAGCAAATGCAAATACATCAAAGAATTTCTCTCGAAGTCGAAAGAATTCCACCAGCTCCAGCTATTCGCCCAAAGTGTCTCCGAGGAGCTGTTTGAAGGAGTCTTTGGGCCGCTGCGTCCAGATCCAGACGACGGCAGACGCGTGTGACTGTGTTGAAGAGTTGTACTTCAATGATGGGGCCAAGAGGAGCGCGGCTTCGAGTCCTAGGTGAGTTGTTTCTCTTGGATATTAGTGAGGAGAACTTTATTGTAGAGGTATTTTATAAAAATCTGAAAGACAGGAATATTGTCACTGATAAAGTATTACCAAAACCAAGGTCAAGTCGGAGAAATCGCCGCTCCTTCCGTGATTTATCACTAAAGCCGCAGGAAATACCTGGATGAGGGGCGCTGAAGATCAAAGTAGTTGGCAAAGGCGAAAGGAGGGTACCTATACCCAGCAGTGGGTGATAAGCAGCTACGATGATAATGGTGAAGAAGTATTATCCCCTTGTTCTTTTTGATTAATTATTATTTATAAGGGTGTGGCAAGCAGGATAGTTAGTGGAAAAGGATTTTTGGATTTATAAGTGACTGATCCAAATTCAACATTATGATCTTGAAATAAAAACTACTTTTAGATCTCGTTCCTATATAACAACGTGTATCAGAAATGCGTGGTCTTATTTTAAGAACTCGTTCAGGGCTTAGCAGGTAAAAACTTTTACTATGGGACCAACCCTGAAATCGCTAAAAAAAGCAGCCGTTTCCTAGAAAATCATCGAAGTCGCTCGACAAAATGTATGGATCTGCTGATTTTTTACGCGATTTCAGGGCTGGTCCTGTAATAAAAGTTGTTTAATAGCTTTCCAATAGTGAGCTCTTAAAATATGACCACTCGTTTCTGATACACGCTGTATACCTACATAAGTCTGCTACTTTTCCTTCTACCCATCCAGTTGGTGGCAGTATCAGTAGTAATATTCTACATTTAGGGTTTGATAACCTAAAGAAAAAATAATAAAGCAAGAGACATTCGAGTTCCAACACGACATTTACGGCACTCAACAGTAATTAATTAACTTTATGAGTTATCCTTTTCCTCTGTAACACATTACACAACCCCATAAACTGCTAATCCATATTTTATTTCCATCTAAATATACCATGCTACATGCTGAGCATGCTGCCGAAGCTGCGTGTTGACGAGTTTGTGTGTTTACGTGTTACAAACGTTTTTGAAGCGAAACTTCTGTAGTGTTGATGCACGCTCGGCTGCCGGGGAGTAAACCGAGAAAAACGTCACCGTTAACTTCTCCCTCTATTAGCGCGCAGTTATATCACAGAAATAAATAGAGTAGAATGGTTGTAATCACAATTTTACTTGCGATTCATGCGTGGCAACTTTTGAACAAACTACGCCTTACATATTGACGTCATTAATTTTTAAAAATTAATTTTAATCAAATGTACTTTACAGCTTTTGTTTCTGCAGTTAGATACAGCACAATAAGGCTTTTTGCGGGTTTTTGTTACAGTATTTACAGAAAAAAGTCATAAGGCGTACTGAGAAAGGCTTTGAAATGCCCTGCACTCTGGTGCAGAGTGTTGTCACGCGCGCCCCGCCCACTGTTCCATTCTATTTCTGTGGTTACACTACTGTCTCGAACACACAGCTCTGCGTGCTGACGTTCTATTCGCTTTTGCAAAATGCGTAGAATCTTCGCTTTTGTCGCGTTTTTTCAAGAGTATATCGATGAACTGGTTTCAGGCTCCATTGTGACGAGGAGTGCCAGGCTAATAATCCCTGTGCGGTGAGATTTAGTTGTAATTTATAAGAATTTGATTATCATTATGGGAAAGACACTGGGGTTAACGTGTTCTTGAGTGGAGACCGCGAATCAGCAAACGTAGCGTGGGACGCCCTCAGGCTCGGTGGAGTGACGTCATTAGCAAGTGGTGGAAGCTGGAAGAGAGTGATCGTAGATAGACGTCGTTGGCGTGCTGCTGGAGAGGCTTATGTCCAGCAGTGGACTGCTAAAGGCTGATGCTGATGAGGAAACTTGCACCATAAAGTTCTCGATGGTGTGTGTAGTCCACAGTAGGCTAGCGTGGTGGCAAGGTAAGGCCTGAACTCTTCTCGTTCTGGAAAGAGGCCCATGCACAGCAGAAGAACGGTAATGGGCTCATTATATCTTCGACAGCTTAGTTGCTAAGCGCGAGGTCTTAGTTTGATAGATTTAGTTTGGGCAAAGTGTTATTGGGTTTCTTTGTTAGGACTTAGTAGGACAGTAGTAGACTCATTATGTCTTGGACAGCTTAACTGCTAAGTGCGAGGTCTTGCGTTTGACTACCGGGTTGGGCAAAATGTAATTGGGTGTTTGTCCGTACCACAGATAATATAATGTCCGTACAGAGAATGGTTTTGAATCATGCCCTATAAAAGCCAACATGAAAATGTTAACGTTTTTTTTTCAGATAAAACCGATGTGTTCTGCTGCAATTATGACGTGAGTTCTTTCATTAAATCAATCTAGACACATCCATTGCTAATTATTATATTATATTGCCAATATGCACACAATTTCCACATACCTTGTCTTACAAACATGTGCTTGTAATAACTACAGTATGAAATATGTATGTTATTACAGGAAAATAAAAAAAGAGGTGAGGAATCGATCGTGCGGCAAGATGATGACGGCGTGAAGGTGAGAACAAAACATTAAAGGCCCGTTCAAACCAAAAGCAGGTCCGTAGCAGCGCAAGTTGAAGGCGGGCACGCGCAAGTTGTGATACAAGTAAAATCATTGAATACAAGGAATTATATGAAACACGACACACCAAACATAAGCGCGGGCCCGCTGGTACATTGCGCCGCTCCAGCCCTGCTCTGGGAGATATACAGAGTGGATATGACAATACGACATTAAATAAAACTACATGATACAGAGTACCACGTCCTCTGACCATATGCAAAAAAAAACAATCAAATCCGATTAATAGCTCAGCCACAGGAAATTATTTTAATTTCATTAATTTTGAATGTAGGACCATTTTTAGGGTTTCGTAGTCCTACAAGGAACCCTTATAGTTTCGTCATGTCCGTCCGTCTGTCCGTCTGTCCGTCTGTCCGTCTATCCGTCTATCCGTCTGTCCGTCTGTCCGTCTGTCCTAATCCTTTACAGCTTAATAACTTCTACAGTTATAAACATAAGTAAATGAAATTTAGTTAAAAAATGGTTTAGATATAGATCTCAATTTTAAAAGAATAAAAAAATCTTGATAACGTATTTTAGGGGTGGCGCCCATACATGTGAAATGGGGATGCAAATTTTTTTTTCGCTGCACCCCCTCTTGTGGGGTATCATTTAATAGGTCTACTAAAATGAAGGTAATGTTTCATACATCACTTTTTTATCAGGTATACCATCTGCGAAATATAGCCCACCAAAGTGGCTTACAATGTGTCCCCCCCCCTGCCATTTCCAAACTATGCAACGTAGAAACTTGTAATCTTCCATGTTGATAGACTTTTATAAAAACTCTCTTTTAAAATTATTTCGAGTATAATGTGATTATAATTTTTCGAGCTATGGTGAGAAAACTGAAAAATACTTAAGACGTCCTAGTTCATAGGTCATTGACCTTAGATAAAAATGATCTTAGCAAATAATGCTCCTTTAGTTATTTTCTATTTAAAAAAATCACAAAAAGAAACTTTGTGTTATATTGATAACACAAAGTAACAGCGCCACCTAGCGCTAAATTTAAGAAAACTAAAATAGCAATGATTAATATTCGATTTGATCCGTTTGTAATATGTAATTAGACCTACTTGAGGAACCCTGTAATACTGAGCATGGCCCGACATGCTCTTGGCCGGTTTTTCTAGGCAAAGATCGTTAGGTCAAAGACCTGTGCGAGTCCATATGATTTTAAACTCTCTTTCTCAATGATTACAGATGATTACAAATGGTGTTACTTATTGTTTTAATATTTATTTTGTAAAAAAGATAAGAAAAAAAATGTTTTTTTAATGTTCAATAAACCACCCACTTATTTATGTGTTTAAAATGCTTCTATAGTCTAGTAATAACCGTGTTTTCATTTATTGTCCTATTGTCATATCCACGTTGTATATGATATTCATACTAGTTTTGATTCTCGTTCCAATTTAATTCAAGGAAAAGTATCATTATAGAGTAGGTACTACAATGGTACCAGGAGAATCTTAGGGGATCCCTTGAAAGTCCTGTGATAAATTCATTATAAAAGTGACCCCGACTTATAAAAGGTTAGGATATGATGAATTCCATTACTAATTATCCTGAAGAGCTCCTAATTCGATAAAAGCGACATAATTCCCCAGTCTTGCAGAAGTCTATGTTTATCGTGTCGCCATGTCGTGATGAAACGAGCGGACGCAGCCGTCGGAAACCGATGCCGAACATGCGGTGCGCTTTTTACTAATGAACTACCTAGTTATACAGAGTGATACTGAATTTATTGACTACAAAAAAATCAAGTGATGAAAGCTGCGGTGCTTACAGCTTGTTGGCGGAGACTAAGGGACAAGGGTTCTTTACAAACAAGGATAGCTTTTAATGTGGTTTTTAGGGTTCCGTACCCAAAGGGTGCTAACGGGACCCTATTACTCTCGCTACGCTGTCCGTCCGTCCGTCCGTCTGTCTGTCACAGGGCTGTATCTTTGTAACGGTAATAGATAACTAGTTGAAATTTCACAGAATATGTGTTACTATGATGCCTATCACGACAAATACTAAAAACAAAAAAAGTCTAAAACCAAAGGGGGTCTCCATACAAGTAACCTCAAAAAACATGCATTATTTTCAACGTTTTTGTGCAACAAATGTGTGGACTCAGAGACACTCAAACTAGTTTACTTCGCTCTTGCCAATCCCTAATAACATATACGTACGTACGTATATGTGCATGGGGTGGCTGCTGTAAAACTCTAATGATTAGGCTAGAAAGAGCTCAAAGAGCTGTATTAAAAGTTAACACCTCAAAGCCAATACGATATCCCACGATTACGCTTTATGAGGACTGTGAGCTTCTAACCGTCAGGAAACTTTTCATCTTACAGTATTGCGTAAACACTCATCCAAAACCTTCGAAGTCACCAACAGCCAACGTCGTGTAAAAAGCATTCTTCATTCTCACATACACAAAACCTCATTAGCCCAGAGGCATTTTAATGTCATATCTAACTACTTGTACAACCAATCTAATAAAAAAACTTCAAATCTATCACCTGACTAAATATAAAGTGAAGTCTACTATGACTGAATGGTTGATGAGCTTAAATTATGAAGAAATTGAGGCACTACTAAAACTTCCGACATAATCTCACATCGAACACATTCCATTGTTACAGACACCACCCAAAACGCCCACACTACACATCACATACACACTCACACCCTATATAAACCGTCACACACTACACACCTTATCACACACCTGATCACACCACACCCACCACAGCTTTAGATACGTATCATAAAATTTCTGTTATGATCTAAAATTTCTATTTCTATTTGTTTTTGTAAAACCTAAAATTAATTATTATTATTTTTCCTTCTGCATGCATCCTTTCCTCGCGTTATTGTAATAATTTCTTCTGATAGAGAGCGCCTTGACTTCCATAATACAAGTTCTACTTAGTTTGGAAGTCAAGAGTTCAATTTCTTGTGCCTATGTTTTATGCAATAAACGTTTTTTATTTTTTTTATTTATGTGTCCATATTTCGCAATATGGGATACAAAATCATATTCAGCAATTAGGTTTAACTATTTATTTCCACATACTTCATGGTTGGCCAAAAAAAGCTCCGGACACCACTCTGCAGCTATTTTGGACATGGCGAGAGGGTGTTTCACACAGATGGACTTTTCATTAGGGTCAAAAAAGAGACGCAAAATATCAATAAACCACTTTTCCCACCATAAAAACACGCTGTCCACCTCAACCGGTAAAGCCATGAGAATAAAGATCACAAGTGGGCCACCGTCCCTTCAAAAATGACTATTTACGACGATCTAAATATACGCGTGCAGCGTCGCAGGCGCATCCACTCGCGCGCAGATCTTTGCGTACGCGCACGTTATTGGACGTAACTGTTTGTCAATAACATTGTTGTGAGGTGTAAATATTTGAGGATGATGTTCAATGGGCTTTTGATGTGTGGTGATTCGGACGCTAGTGATGTAACCAAAGTAAGTGTTGTTCCGGTATTGTTGTTTTGTGTCTACAGTAATGTTTTGTTGTGATTGAAGACGGCTCTTTGATTCAGAACATTGGATTTACTGCAACAGGATTTTTTTAAGTTTATTGGTTGTTTTCTGGTTGTTTTAAAGGTTTTCTATAAATCTGTTTAAATCTTGTGCTGTGAATTTAAATACTTTGATAGATTTGTATTTTTACTTATTCTATAGTTTTGAATAGGTAACTACCTTCCCAATTTTAGTGTAACCAACTTTGTGTACTTACATCAGGCGCGGTTCTAGCCCAAGATTTTGGGAGGGGTCAACTTGGCTTACGTACAGTTTCAAGGTCCAAATTTACAATATTTTTATTTATTTATACAATGACAAGGTAAAGTTTGAAGTTAGTTTACTATGTAACAGAATAGTTACTTACAAAACGAACGTCAATAAAGAGGAAACGAACGTTGGGTACAAGCGCGAGCGAAGCGAGCGCGAATTTTTTTTCACCGCCAAAGCTTCAATCGTTTGCGTCTTTGATATAGTGTCCGATCCAGTGGTCCGATCGCAACGACAGGCTCATGTAAAGTAACTCAAACCGTTCAACAAAATGACCTACCGCCGTCGTATGTGATATTATTTGTCATTAAACTGGAAATATCATTCATACTTTATTTTGAGCAAAATAATACCTATGCTGTAAATTGAACTTCAGTAGGTACATAAACAAAACTCTAAAATAATGTTAGGAATTTATTGACGTACGAGTAGATGTCGTGTTTGAGTAAGTAGGTATACCTAGGTGTACTTACCTAGTTATGATTTCATTGTTTACTTTTGGACGTTTAAGCAGGAAGTTAATAATTTATTTAATTTATTTTTGAAAAATGTCTCATCATCATCATCATCATTTCAGCCGAAAGACGTCCACTGCTGGACATAGGCCTTCCCCAAACATCGCCACAACGACCGGTCCTGTGCCTTCCGCATCCAGCGGATTCCCGCGACCTTCACCAGGTCGTCGGTCCACCTTGTGGGGCGCCTACCCACGCTGCGCCTTCCAGTACGCGGTCGCCACTCCAGAACTTTACTGCCCCATCGGCCATCCGTTCTGCGAGCAATGTGCCCCGCCCACTGCCACTTAAGTTTGGCAATTCTTCGGGCTATGTCGGTTACTTTCGTTCTCCTGCGAATCTCCTCATTTCTGATTCGATCACGCAGGGACACTCCGAGCATAGCCCTCTCCATTGCCCTTTGAGTGACTTTGAGCCTTCTTATCAGGCCCATTGTGAGCGACCACGTTTCAGTACCGTAAGTAATTATAATAAATAATAATAAAAACGTTTATTTCTCACCACAAACCAAAAAAATACAAAGCAAAGATACACAATTAATATAGCTGAGACCAGTTTCTGGTTGTGGATCGCTGGTGCCTGTGGTAGGTAGAAACACCTGTAATACAAGTCACCAGGTCCCCACAGCTCTGAAGATTCAACTTTGATTAGCTAGTGCTACATTTAAAAATATTATGCAAAAATACAGAAGTTCTAAAAAATAGTGAATTTAAGGAAACAAAAAAAAAAAATTGCTCATGAATGTCATGAGTGTAAAAAACAAAAACAATAGCAAATAAAATTAACATAGTTGTATGTAATTTGTATAAAAGTGTGTTTGTGTATGTGAGTGTGGGGGTGAGTGTATGTGTGGGTGTGTATAAGTGAGTAACTGTTTAGACTATAGGTATGAGTCGTTAGGGATTACACTGGAACAATCATGAGGGCTTCCGTTTCAGTATATGATTGGTTTTGAAGCCAAGCTTGAAGTATTATTTTATTATTATATCTATTTAATGAGTGCAGGGACAGAATTTGGTGTATTTTATTATAGAGATAGGGTCCAAGAAAGATAAAGAACCTATGACTGAAGGAAGTATTTAGTGAAGTAGATGTAGCAACGATATGGTTGCGGCGAATGGAATCTCGAGAGTAGGTGGTAATGGTGTGCTGTTTGATGGCAGTGGCCAGTACGAACAGTTGCCGAACAGTTAGCACTTGGCAGTACTCATAGAGCTTGACTGTGGGATAAAGACGTGGTTTGAAGCAGCATACCTTAAGAACAGCTCTTTGCGCACGTTCAATTAGGATAAAGTGGGTTTTGGCAGCTCCACCCCATGATGAGATGCAATAAATCAAGATTGATTGGCACAGTGCTTGATAAACCATTTTCAGGACATCTGGATCTGCTGAATGGCGTAGTTGCTTAAAGATGTAGATAAGCTTGCGCAGTCTATTTGATAGGTGTATTATGTATTCTTTGAAATTAAGATTGCAGTCAATCACTATGCCAAGGTACTTTATCGATGTAAGTCGCTCAACGCTGTAGAGATTGCCATCATGGGTATTATTGCTATTGCTGGTGGATTGGTAAAGCTTAGCAGTAACTTTCAGTGAGTTGGCCAATGACATATTTGAGTTACGGATCGCGAAATTTAATATTTTAGTTTTTGACAAGTTCAAAGTAAGCAAGTTGTTTTTGAGCCATTCACTAACCGTATCAAAGCCTTTTTGTGCAAGGTTATAGGTTTCTGCCCAGGTTTTCGATGCAAATACGTGTGCTGTATCATCCGCATAAGAAAATATTGTACCGTTTTCTAGGTTTAGGTTACACAGGTCATTCATATAGATCAGAAATAAGCTTGGGCCAAGTATACTGCCCTGGGGCACACCGAAAGTAATTGGTAAATCAGAGCTGGAATAGATCCCAATCTTAGCACTCTGTGTTCTGTCAGTGAGGTAGCTTCGAAACAGAGACAACTGGGTTCCTCGTATTCCCAGGGATTCGAGTTTAGACACTAGGATGGGAATCGAGACTGTGTCGAATGCCTTTGCTAGATCGAGGAACAATGCAACACATTTTTGTCTGTTATCCAGTTTTTGAGCAATATGGTTAACCAGTTTATGAACAGCATCGGCAGTAGACAAATTCCTTCTAAAACCAAATTGATTTATCGACAGCAGTTTACGTGTCTCCAAATACGCAACAAGTCTCATATTAATGATTTTCTCCAGGATCTTAGACATCGCGGGTAAAACTGAAATAGGCCTGTAATTTTCAACACGGTCACGATCCCCAGATTTGAATATAGGGTGGAGAAGTGCCTTTTTGAACGAGTCCGGAAAGATGCCAGAATTAAGGCTCAAGTTACAAATATACGTCAGGGGAGGAACAATGATATTCATATTTTTTTTAAGGAATCCGGAAGAAATGCCATCCCAGCCTGCCGCACAATTGCTCTTGAGTGAAAGAATTAAGCGTTCCACCTCTAGCTCATCAGTATCTAGCAATACGAAAGATTCCATTTGGGAAACCGGTAAAGACAAATACTGAGGATCCCTGTCTATATTCTCCGCAAGTCGTCTTCCTACGTTGGCAAAATAAGTATTAATTTCATTAATGGTATCTTGTTTATCATTATGTTGTTCCAACAGGTCGAAGGCTGAGGACTTAATTTTGTTCATATTCGTTACATTTTTAATAACATTCCACAATTGTTTGGAGTTTCTGCCCGCTTTTTTAAATTCTAGTTTTTCATAATCTCTTCTAGCCTTACGTAACAGATTAATGCAAAAATTACGATACCTTTTATAGGATACCATAAGGACTTCGTTTGAGGGATCTTTTTTAAGCTTTTTAGATAAATTGTCTCTATGGCGCATACATTTAAGTAATCCCTGAGTAATCCAAGGTTTAATCGGCGTGCGTTTACGAGATAACGATATTGTTTTTGTGTTATTAGATAAAGCTAGAAGAATAGGATCGATTAAAAGTTTAGTTGCCAAATTGGGGTCCTTCGTAGTGTAGACTAAGTCGAAACTCATATTGCACATATCATTGGCAAGCTTATCCTCATCTATTTTCGTAATTTTGGGAGACTTTAATGATTTGATATTATTCGTCGAGAGAGACAGTAGAATTGCCAAGTGATCTGTTAGAGTGGACTCTAGTATTAAAACCGTACTTGAAAATTATGTTTTTATATTGGCGTGGTCAAGACAAGTGAAACCATGAGTCGGCAAATTATGTCCAGGGAAAAGTCCGTGGTGAGCTAAGAGATCCAGATAGTCCAAAGAGTAGGCATCTTTATTGTTGTGAGCAATATCAATGTTTATGTCTCCCATGATTACAATGTTCCTAAAAGATTTTAGATCAGACAGAACACAGTCCATTGATTGAATAAATTTTGAGGCGTCCTTAAATGCATATGGCCTGTAGACGGCGATTACGACTACATCGGTTCCAATCGTAACTAACAGGCAGTTTGATTCGGAGATATCAGGCTCCTTAACTTCTACATTAGCCAATATATTTTTTACATACACAATTACTCCGTCATTCTGATTAAACGTTTTTGATGATGTATGAGAGATGTATCCATCTAGAATCGGAATGACGGGGTTTTTGGATAGCCAACACTCTGATAAAACAATAACATCACAAGATACGTAAATTCTCTCTAATAAAGTTAACAACCCCGCATAATTTGCATTTATGCTACGAATATTCTGAGATAAAATTGTTAAACCTGTATTGGTTACGGGTAACAGATTAGTACAATCATCAGGATCGCATGACACCACGTTAGAAAAAGTTACGCTATCCAGATTATTTATTATGTCATTTACATTTAAATTATCGAATAGTATAGCTTTAGACTAGGAGGCCAAAGTATTAGGTTCAATTTTGTACAAATAAGATAGACACGCCAAAAAATAAAATTACTACTAGTACGAATAAAATTAAGTACCATAATATTTTTTGTCACTCCACAAATAACTGCTTGTCGAAAGCTTGTCAATTTTGTAACTAATACCCAAGAACAGTGTGTATACCGTGTAAGATGATGGATGAATTTGTGGTTGAGTGAATGTTTGAATGTGTTTGTGTGAATAAGTGTTATATACAAAGATAACATTTGCGAAAAGAGACAATGAAAGATATTAACACAATTATTATTATAAAAAGACATGCAGGGCTTAGTGGGTATGACGTATTTAGTACATAGTCAAATTTCGGGAATCTTGGCTAAGTCTATTTCGGAGTTCACTATGAAGCGTTGGGCACCGTCTTCTTTGCGCAGGTAAACTTTACCGTATGCTGACCAACAGTGCTTATATTTATGCTGGGCGGCGAATTCTCGTGCAAGAAAAAATAGCTTTCGAACTTTTGCAGGCAGATTATCTGATATGTAGATAGGTACCTTGGGGCCGTCGACTCGCAGGTGCGTTGTATTTAGTTTGTTATTTGTGTTGTTTTTGTTAAAGGTCCTGACTGATTGCAGTAATTTTGATTTGAGAATGACTGTAGTGAAATCAACGATTATGGTGTTATTCATAGAATTGGTCGAGTTTATTCTATGTACGTCCTTAATATCGGATTGGACGACTGTTGTGTCAAGTATATTACCGATGTTTCTGACCGCGTTGGCTAGATCCAGTTTTGATTCATTTGCAATTTTCGGGACGTTTTTTATTTCAAGGCTGGTTATTTTTGACTGTTTTTCCAGCTGGTCTACCCTATCTTCAAGTCTACTTATGTAATCCCGGTTTTCCTTTCTCTCGACTTCATGTTCCTGCAACTTATTCAGCATCTCATCGTATTTAGTAGAAGTAAAGTCCACGGAATCTTGTAGTTTGCTGTATTGGTTCTTAATTTCTAGCAGCGTGGCTTCAATATTTGAGTAAAATAAAGTTTGTTCTTTTTTAAGGTCTTTAATTATGCTTGATATTTCGTCCTTGAACTCATTCATGTTCAGCAGATTTTCTTGATCATCGCGTTTCCTTTTATTACGGCAGGAAATGTTTGTATCCAAGCAGACTTCACTCGGCTCCGCAGATATAAGAGTACTAATGTTCGGCTCAGATTGATGGTGAATTGGCGATTGCCTACAACTCAACTCAACTCAACTCAAAACTTTATTGCTGAACAAAGTAGGTACATAAATATACATTGCAAGATGTTGAGTGAATGTGCAGTTCACTATGTTCTACCAATTAAGGCATGCAAAATTATGTTATAGTAGACAAATTATAATGATTATGGATGAATATAATATTATTATTATTGTAGGTATGTCAAAAATTATATCAACTCTTATAATAATTATAGAAACAAATCGGACCTCGAAAGCATTCACCTCAATGTCAAAAAAATTACAATATCATAATAGTATCATATATTTCTATCAGACAGGTACTCATTTAACGTGTAATATGTCTTATTTATTAATAGATTTATCAATTGTTTACTACTACTTGTTAGCGCTGGTGATGCTGGCGGCGTGCGTTTAAGTGGCATCATATAAATCTTGAATACAATTCAATGTTAACTCGGATTTTATTCGCGAGTGTGAAACGAGTATAAAATAAAATTTCACAAAAAGAGTTGGTCTGAAGTCAGATTCGAACACGAGACAGCTTGCGCGCTGTCCGGAGCACTTCACCGCAAGGCTACGCAGACTGTTACAGGTACCGTTAAAATACGCCACCGCTATCGACACGTTACTATTTTTGAGTAAATACTTATTAGCGGCCAGTCCGAGTCTTTTGTGTTCACTTATGAGTCCAAAGTTCAAAATGGGCACAGTTTTAAAATTTTACTGTCTGTTTGAGTGTATAATTTGTGTTTTGGAGGTGATAAAATTGTTATTTCACTACAGTTTTTACACAATTTGTCAGTTGTACAGTAAAGTTTACGATTTTATGTTTATTATTGTAAAATTATCACTTTTTCCACTAATTTACAATTTTAAAAAGCTGAGAGAACTGATAGCACGTCCGTTCACAGTGACGCCACAGGCGGGGGGGGGGAATTACTGGCAACACACACTGGTCAAAGACTTTCGTCTTGAGACACTGCGGTATTTTGGACGAGAAGATATTGCGTAGCTTCCCGAACGCTGCCCAACCGAGTCGGATTCGACGATTGACCTCTTTCTCGAAGTTGGACTTACCTAGCTGGACAGTTTGTCCTAGGTATACATAATCGTCAACAACTTCGAGTGTAGATTCTCCGATGTTTACGGGAATGGGTACTATATGGGAATTCGACATAACCTTTGTCTTGTCCATATTCATTTTAAGACCCACTCTATCAGAAGCTCTACTGAGGTCATCGAGCATTGTACCGAGGTCCTTCATGGTCTCAGCCATGACTACTATGTCGTCGGCAAACCGAAGGTGAGTGATGTACTCGCCGTTTAAGTTAATGCCTAGCCCCTTCCAGTCCAAAACCTTGAAGACATCCTCCAATGCAGCATTGAACAGTTTCGGAGAGATCACATCTCCCTGTCTCACACCTCGCTGCAGAAGGATAGGTTTCGAGGCTTGGTCCTGTAATCGGACTAACATAGTGTTTGAATCGGAATTTGACGTGTATGATTTTGGGGGTGGTCATGACCCCTACGACCCCCCCCCCCCCCTAGAACCGCCACTGACTTACATGTAGGTACTTTTCAAACTGTCGTCGTGGTAGTAAACTGAAAACAATTTAATAAGTTAATAATTACAAGTACCCACAGACCTTAAATGACAAGCTTTTTTTTAATTTTTTAGTAAACATATTAATATCTACCTAGGATTTACATTACCCTTTGTTGGGTTAATTCCCGGCCGCTCTTCGGCGGTCAGAGATCTTCTGAAGGATTACCTTAAAAAAGATAAACCGAATTAGTTCCATTAGATTTGAGCCTTTGCGTTTCAAGCTAACAGTTGCGCGTTACTTTGATCATTTTGATTGGATCTTCAATTGAGATATTTTGGTAATTAATTGCATAACCACTTAAGGATGAGTGCGAGTGTGGTTTATACATCGAGTTATTGAATTAACTGAAAACCTCTTATGGGGTCATTGTACTCATCAGTATGAACAACTTACTATGGGACCAACCCGGGAATCGCGAAACAAAAAACAGCTGACCCTTAAATTTTGTCGATTTTTGTGAACATGCTTGGAGGCCTATGTCCAGCAGTGGACGTCTTTCGGTTGAAGTGATGATGATGTGAACAGAAATGTAGGGAACAGCAGATTATTTTTTTCGCGATTCCAGGGTTTGTCCGATAGCAAAAGTTGTTCATACTGATGGGTACAATGACCCCTTAAGAGGTTTTCAGTTATTTCGATAACACGTTGTATAGTAGATATTTTAACTATTTGAATGTTGTGTCATTTTTAATGAACGAGTGTGAGAATTAGTTCATTATGTCGATATTTCCTCACAAATGCAATAGATGCAGCGATCTAAAAGAGCCCTTATAGGGTTAGCTACAATGTATCATAAAGATATGCCTTCAACAAACGAGTCTGGCACCACCCCGTCGACCGTACAGTCGTAACATCAGTGTATAAATCCCAAAAAAAAACGAGCGATCTTACCTTTGATCAATTTTATCGCAACCTCAATTAGAAATATTTGGCTTTTAACTGCCTAACCCTTCAAAGTCGTTGTTAACGATTTCCCAAACATAAATATTGGTTAGGATATACCTACTCGTACGTTTCATTTTTTTCATTTCTTTGGTGATAATATGCTTTTGATTGGGTGATCTTCTTCTCGTGTCGACGGTACTAAGAATACTTATATGTTTGTGGCCACATTGACTGCTGTACATCAGTGGCGTTTTTCATGTCTTCATAAGTGCAGGTGTAGGTGTTCGGGCACTTGGGACATACGACGTAGTCCGGTCGTCAGACTACCACTATTAGAAGATTAGGAGTTTAGGAGGTTATTTTATTTATTTTTTATTTCTTACCACTTACTTGTACTTATTGTACCATATACAGATCAGGCTTAAACTACTTATTATTAAAAAGCACACAATATAACTGGTAAGTAGTACCTATGGTGTTAAACTCTGGTACCCAAGATAAGATTCAACTTGTGTTATGGGTACCAGCACTCTCACAATAATTAGCACAGAAGGTTACATTGCAACGTGGTCTCCAATTTATAACAATACCTTATCATTTTATTACTTTATTACGCAAAACAGCCTCACCATGTGTATGTGTGGGGATGCGTGTGCATGTGGTTTGTGTGGATGTGGGGGTGTGTGTATGTCCGTGGGGTGCGGGTGTGTTTATGTGGGGGTGGGTATGTGTATGTATGTGAAGTGTCTTCAGGGGTATATGTGAGCATGTGTATTTTGTTCGTTATGTTATAGAACCGACAAATATAAAGATGTTTATGCATATGGCAATGCAATGCAATGGCTCGCCACCTATTACATAACTGGTCAAATGTGGGTGTACTATAGGTACACTTCTGCCTACCCCTTGGGGAAATACAGGGGTGATGTTATGTCATGTCATGTATGTATATGCATGTATTCCTGGCGCATTTGTCTACTTAACCCTTAAGGTCATTTTGTATAGTATACCATACACAAAAATGTTAATAATCTGCTAAGCGCATAAAAACTTTTTGACAGAATTTTCTTCACTTTAAGTGGTTTCTGTACGTTCCTCTTATAAAAAATAAATAAAACGATGTATAATGTGCAGAAAGTTTGACAGTTGTGACGTAAATGTGAAACAATGCGGAGAAATTTTGTGCACGCCAAAGTGAAAATTATATTATTTCTTATTTACTCCTAAAATCTGTGATATGTGTTATGGATTCAAAATACTGATATCTGAAGCCTATCCTAATGCTAAAATATCTAACTAACAACTAAATTTTCGACGCTTTTACGAACATTTTCTTGGGTGTATAGCATACTATACATTGCGAACGTTTCCTAAAAATACGTCTTCTTTGTATTGTATATTATTCTATACACTGCCACCAAAGCGGTGACGGTGACGCTGCAACTTTTTTTTTTTCAAAATCAGTTTTTTTATTTTTATAAAATAGCATGGTGTGGGTTTTGCATTGATGCTTGTTTGTAACAATTTTATTATAGCCTGGGCAACGTGATCGGTGCAGAGCAGACGCATACTAATGTTTGTCCCTGAAGTCAATGCTAGTTTCGACGTCAGTGGCGGTTCAAGCAATGAAGACGAAGTAAACATTTGTGACTCTTCTCCTGCTCCATCTATAAATTAATGGTTATAAAGACACGATACAACAAATAGCCCAGTTTCATCTAGTAACTCCTGTATAGAAGACTTGAATGAAGATTTTCCATCAACGCTCGATCTAGGCTTTATATTTACTAATATTCCAAGACACTCAACTGCTCCTGAAGTCGCAGAAGTTCCTCCTCTACTTACATCAGTTCTAGCAACAGTGTTTCCTTACGATACACAATGCAATTATAATGCTATACCTTCTATCACATCGCTACCCTCCGTTCAGCCATCGCCATCTACGCCATCATCTTCATTTGCACAACGTGTCCCAAGAAAACGGAATGTTAGTTATTCTTATTCTTTATTGCACACAAGAAAATCACAACAATACATAATAGTTTTGAAATTACATGTTCAAAGTTACTACCAACAAGGTAAAAAGAAAGCATATACAAAGATTTAAACTTACTTTTGAATGGACAAACGGAAAGATTCAACATGAAGCTGAATTAGCTGAACTTGTTTTCACGGAAACTGTTCCATCTGATTGGTCGGCGGTAGATTATTTCTACCGATTTTTCCCTGAAGATCTCATTGCTGATATTGCAAATCACACAAATTTGTACAGTCTTGTTTGTAGTTTGTTGTATTCTCAGTAGCAGCCCGGAGTATGGATTTGTGCCCGGTAATGGCAATAGGCTCGCCCCCTATTACATGGGACTATAACAGTAAGTAGACTAACTGGCGAAATCAGGGTGTACTATACACCTCTGCCTACCCCTTCGGGGAAATACAAGCGTGATGTTATGTTATGTTTGTACAGTCTACAAGAAACTGGGAAGGTCGATAAATGTTACAAAAGAGGAAGTGACAGATTTTTGGCTACCAATATATTGATGGGTGAGGTTGTTAGGCCATCTTACAAGGACTATTGGAAGGCTAGTTACCGGTACGCAAAAATAGCAGACGTGAAGCCTATAAAATATTTCAGCAAATAAGGCGAATAAGAAATAATAACAGTTATTTGTTCGTAACAGACTTCATTTTACTCTCATGTTTTCATTATACTTTGAAGCATAAACATATATTTCATTAGTTTTATTTTATCAAGCAATCCAAAAACTACATATTTGGTGATATTCTGTAACAAAAAGCCATGAACTATATTTTTATAGTGTAATCTGTGTAAGACAACATCCCATGAAATGCGACTAATAGTGTGACTGTGCCTATTATACTATACATCCCTAATAGATAAGATTTATTGGCATCAGGGGCAAAGTATAGTATAATATACATTAAATATCTCAGATTACAAAATACTGCGATTTTATTGCATATTTTTCTTATCTTTATTATAGGTCTAATAACCATAATCAGGTAAAATTTGCAAGTTTTAATTCGATTAAGTTTCATGCGACCTTAAGGGTTAATTATATTTTCTCACAAAATCTTAGAAGCCCTGAGCATAAAAGGCACATATCGGTAGTGTGCAGATAAGGCTCGGGCTTAAAAGTCTCATAGGTTTCTGGTTTCTGGCTGAATCTGTTGTTTTTGTCACAACCTGTTCGAGAATAGCTCATTGTTAGTGGGGCTGAAAGCCCAGGGTGCGCTAGACGTTCTTAAATATCATCACTCTTGGAGATACTTTCTGATCAAGTTATAATTGATATTAGGGCTTCAACAGCGTCCTTTAAGTCATCAAAGTATAATCTTATGTCACACAGTTATTATGTTTCGTTACACTTATAATATTTCACGTCAGTATTGCGTTTCATCAGACATCTTAAACCAGAAGTAATTCACACTCTATCGCTTCAATAAACAGTTCGAAAGATAAATAAATACTCAGTGGAGTATTTTGAAGAAACACACGTGGTAGATCTCAGCTCAGTGGATAGCTGTGTTGTGTACCACCTCTCGTCTGGGGCATTAACTGTTCTGTGTGGTTACAGCAAGAGTTAATGATGTAACTACGTGATTGATTGTTTATACGATTATACGTACCTAGGTTATGAAATAACATTATAGCATCATATTACACTAATCATCATTATACTAATCTTACTAACACTATATAGAAATAAAATGTACCAAATTTTGAATGGTGGGGACCTGGTGTCCTGAAATACAGGCCTCGAGCCTAGTTTAGGCACCAGTCTCCCACAATATATGACCTAAATATGTACTTATATAAGAAATGTTATTTTAAATGTAATATTGTGGCGAGAAAATAAATATTTATCTTATCTTATCTTATCTTATCTTATCATGTCGAACAGTTACTGTCTTAGTTACTTTCTTATTTATTTAGCTTAAAAGTTAAAGCTTGCGACTTTAGGTCCCTAGTTCTGTAGGTGCTAAAACTGAAATGTAATATCATATCAGCTTATTGTTATTCATTGTTGAAGTCATCCATTAAGCAACCCTGAGGAGGATAGTAGTACTCGTTGGTCGCGTACTGCTGTGGCGTAGAAAGCAGTTTTCCCGGGACATGCTATTGACATAGCACCAAAGGGGCTCCGGCGCGGTCCACAGGAGTTCCCAGAGCTCCTCTATTTTGTGCTGAGGTCGGCCACCATATGGTTTTAGTCGGTAGGATTCTGACACACGCCTCCGCCTTCCCCGGACGACGGTTATCCATGAGGATTTCCACTCGTAAAAAAGGTATCATACGCAATCCCTCCCACACACACACACCCCCCACATACACACACACACCCCACATACACACACACCCCCCACATACACACACACCCCCCACATACACACAGCATTTCCCCATATGTACACACATACACAATACATACATAAAACTAACAAAACTATTATTGTTAAAAATGCAAAATAGTATTCTGGTTTAATTAATATTAACTTAATCCAGTACAAATAAGAATTAACCTATTATGATTGTTATCCATGCCGCTAGGAGGGGGACCTGGTGTCCTAAAATACAAGCTCTGGCTTAGTTTAGGCACCTGTCTCCCACAAATAATTGTTTGTTATATTATTGTGATAACACTAAATTGTTGCTTGTTATTTGTGGAAGAAAATAAAAAAATCTTATTATTAAATCACCTCAAATAGAAAGCGGGTTTGTGATGACAGCAAGCCGTTATTTTAGACAATATTTCTTATTCGTTGTCATTTACGTCCCCTACAGATAAATTTGCCTTTCCGCTTAGGTTTTGGCGCGTATTTTTTCGCTCGCTGATTTGCATTTTTGGGTTGCCTATTGGTAAAGATAATATCATGAGCCACTGCATGGGTATTACAATATTAATATTTGCAGGACAGCGGCAGCCCGGTTGACAGTGCGAGCGCGACGTGCGACGACGCGAACACGCGTGCTAATCACTACCAGAATAAACTGCTGTCAACACTGCAGATTGTGAGTATCATAGGTACTTACAATTAAGTCCTGGAGTCCCGGGATTCTCTTAAAAAGGAAGAATAAACTCATAGCAATGACGTTTCTCTCACTCTGCTGCTATGCTACTAGTATATCCTCTTTCCCGTTATGGTCCTGTCTGGGACGTTGTAAGGCAAGTTAAAATTGTAAAAAAGGTTAATGCTCTTACTTATTTGACACAGCTTCATCGATCAATGTTAGGGCTATATTTCACAACCAGAGCAAGCTCATCTTAGGCCAGATTTAAGCCAATCCTTTGTATTAACAACAGTTACAGAATAAGGAGGAGATAATCAGGGTGCAGGCAGAGAGCTTGGCGGTCGCGGACGCATCGCGGCGCTCAACGACCGCGCCAACGATGTGAGGAGAGACCTCGACAGGAAGACCAAGGAGGTATAGTAGCTACTCTCCGTATTCTTGTTTCAAAAACCTATACATTTCAATCAATCAATCAACTCGGCCTATCGCAGTCCACTGCTGGACATAGGCCTCTCCTAAGTTACGCCACGACACTCGGTCCCCTGCCTTCCGTATCCAGCAACGTTCTTCACGTTGACGGTCCACCTGGCTGGGGGTGCCCTATATGCTGCGTTTGCCGATTCGCGGTCTCCACTCAAAGTCTCGTCTGTTCCAGCGGCCATCGGTCCTTTGTCAGACACCGCGGCCTTCGGCCTCCTCGCCTATAGGTGAGTGTTTGTGGTGTACCACAAAGTTTGAAGACGAAGGTCTTCAACCAGTGCGTCCTGCCTGTCACGACTTATGGTGCCGAGACGTGGACACTGACAGTTGGGCTAGTCCACAAGTTCAAAGTCGCTCAGCGAGCTATGGAGCGAGCTATGCTTGGAGTTTCTTTGAAGGATAAAATCCGTAACGAGATTATCCGGAGAAGAACCGGAGTGACCGACGTAGCTTGTAGGATCAGTCAGCTGAAGTGGCAGTAGGCTGGCCATGTCCGTCGAAGGACATTAGAAGAAGGGTATTTGCAGTACCTAAATTCCGTACTATAAATGTATCAGTGTTTTAGATATTGGGACGGGGTCGGCAGGTTAATGTCACTCCACGCTTCGCAAGGTCAGAGAGTGATTTACAAAAATAGATAAGAACAGGGATGGTACACTTTATTTTGTTTGGTTTTTTGATACCTAAGTTTTCTACTTTTTGCTCAAAAATTTCACGAGAAGCCTAGGAAATTTTGGTTAGCTTTTTTCCGTTTTCATATTGAATATGTATGCAAGTAAATGTTTGTTAAGCCGCGTCTCCCGCGACCATATTTTTGCTATTTCTAACATCTAACATGTTTTTCTAACTAAATGGGGGCGTGGCCCACAGAGTACCTTTGTATAGGTATACTGGCGTGGCCAGCTAGGCCGGCTAGCTGTTTGGCTACATTTGATTGGCCTTAGCAAAATGTTAACATGTTTTGTTAGATTTTGTTCGCAAAAGACATGCTTAACAAGTAACTGCTCCAGTTACAGGGATTTAAAAAAATAATTGAAAGATTTGGCTGAAGTATTTAGCTCATTATTTTTTATTATTATTCACTGTACAGTCAACGTCAAAATTATCGGGACGAACACACTATTAATAAAAAATAAGATCTCATTAAATCTAAGAAAATTGTAAACCTCTGAGATTGTAAAATAAATGATAGACGGTTACTGCCATTCTGACAAGAATTTTACCCGATTGAGATAAAGTTCAATTTTCATGGTTGTTCTGATTATTTTGAACATTTTGTTCGTCCCGATATTTGTGGTGGTGTCGTGTTTCACCAGATATCGCCAGTTCCTGAAGTATAAGGTATTTATCATTATGTCATCTTATAGACAATTTAATAATGAAATATTATTGTTTATTATATTTTCAGTATCAGACTCTACTCAAGTCTATCGAGTGCTGTAAAGTTGAGAAGACTGATGCCAGCATCACCACGGATAAACCAGTAAGTGATTTATGCGTTATTTTTCAATTGATTTTCATGTAAAATTAATCAATTTATCAATACCGATAACATAAAAAAAACCGGCCAAGAGCATGTCGGGCCATGCTCAGTATTATAGGGTTCCTTAAGTAGGTGTAATTACAAACGAATCAAATCGAATATTAATTATGGCTATTTTAGTTTTTGCAATAATCGGCAGCATTCACGACTCAGAGCGTGTTGTTAGTAGCGCCATCTAGCGATAAATTCAAGAAGCCAAATTTAAGAAGTGTTTAATGTCAAAGTTACTTTTTATGATTTTTTCAAATAGAAAGTAGTTAAAGGAGCATTATTTGATATGATAATTTTTCTCTAAGTTCAATGACCTTTGAACTAGGACGTTTTAAGTATTTTTCAGTTTTATCTCTATAACTCAAAAAATTATAATCACATTAAACTCAAAATAATTTTAAAAGAAAGTTTTTACAAAGGTCTATCAATGTGGAAGATTATAACTTTCTACGTTGCATAGTTTAGAAATGGCAGGGGGGGGGACACATTGCAAGCCACTTTGGCGGGCTATATTTCGCAGATGGTACACCTGATAAAAAAGTGGTGTATGAAACATTACCTTCATTTTAGTAGACCTATTCAATGATACCCCACACGAGGGGGTGCAGCGAAATTTTTTTTTTTATCCCCATTTCACATGAATGGACGCCACCCCTAAAATACGTAAAAATGATTTTTTTATTCTTTTAAAATTGAGATCTATATGTAGACTATTTTTAAACAAAATTTCATTTACTTATGTTTATAACAGTAGAAGTTATTAAGCTGTAAAGGATTAGGACAGACGGACAGACGGACAGACGGACGGACATGACGAAACTATAAGGGTTCTTTGTAGGACTTCGGAACCCTAAAAAGATGAAATTTTATTCAGTTACAAATAAAAGTTCAATTTTTACATAACTCAGTATTACAATGTAATACCGATTATATTTAATTTTTTTAAATAAAAATACCGTAATAAGAATTTGTTATTAAATTGAACATGTTATTTTATTTAGACCTTAGGATAAAATACTACAAAAAGAAACTGTATTTTATAGTCATATACTAAAAAAAATGTTGATAGACTTGTACAAAACCTTAATTTAAACCTCTTTGATCCCTTACATATTAAAGTCAGGGGTACATACATAAAAAATATACAAATTTGCTAATAATAATTATGTTAAGTTTCGTTATACTTACCTATACCTAAAAATTTCAAATGTTATCACGATGTGATTGGAATCGTTCTAGATGCAAGATCAGAGTGACATAGTGAACACATTGCAGAGCAATCTCTGGGTCATTGAGGACCTGTACAGGGAATGTTTCTATGAGGTAAGCTACTGTTCTCACTAATCGTTAAAAATCCTATCCTATTATAAATGTGATAGTTTGTGAGGATGTATGTTTGTTAATCTTTCACGCAAAAACTACTGTATGGATTTCAATGAAATTTGGCATACAGATAGAACATAACCCGGATTAACATATATGCTACTTATTATCCCGGGAAGATAAACAGTTCCCAAGGGATGTGCGATGACAGCACAACAATAACATCAATAAAATTACAAAATTAAACCTACAAGTAAACATGAAGTTGCTACCAGGCATGCCCATGCCAAACGGGTCATCAGCGACAACACAGCCCCATAAACAATTTACCAGCGTAATCTATACTATAATAAAACTGTAAAGGTCGAAAAGTCTGTACATTGAGTTTTTTTTCGCGAAAACCGGCTAGGGGGACTAGAAATGAGCTATAGAACACGAATCAATCGTTTAAAAAAATTATGTCTGTCTGTCTGTCTGTCTGTTTGTTACCTCATCACGTGAAAACGGCTGAACGGATCGTAATGAAACTTAGCATTTGTATTGGTATTAGTCTAACTTAAAATATAGAGTATGTTTTATCTGAATCGGTTGAGTAGATCCAGTGATACAGCTTGACCCCTCTATTGTATTAAGTTGCATACAAAGTAGAGGTCATGATTGTTGGTTGGATGCAGGTTGCAGGTTCCTAAAAATACAACTGGATTCTATTAGTATTATAGAAAATATAGAATAACATAACATAGCCTATCACTGTCCCGCTGCTGGGCATGGCCCTCTTCTTGGAATGAGAAGAGTTAAGGAACTGGATATTGTTAGTGTAATAGATTATCATAACATAATCAGCTCATTCAGTCTGTGGATGGGTGACCGTTTCGTTACACATCGAGACCCCTCCGTGCCTCGGAGAGCACGTTAAGCTGTCGGTCCCGGTTGTTATACGAATATCTATCACATCGGACGCCTGCAGACCGTCATCAACACGCAGAAATGGTCGCTGGAGAGGTGCCAGGTATCTATCATTGGTCAACAGATTTCCTATCAGGCTCAATACCTTAGCTATTCCTTTCCTGCAGTCGGCTTGTTGGGTTTTTTACACGCAGCGACACCTTTTGCCTAGGCGGTATTTTGCAGTTATGGGCAAAGGTAACCACTTAACATCAGATGGGCCTTTAGCTCGTTTCGCCATCCTAACCATAAAAAACATTTGATTTCCGCAATCCAATTGTGGGGGGATGCACCATATTGAAGTAAGACCCGGATTTTTGGGTTTTGAGCTCCCCCTGTGACGCTAGCCAAAGGTATTCAGATTACAACCGGTACCTACCAAGGCCATCACAAGCTCTTGGAGTTATTGAGGGATGAGGCATTGATTATAGATATGTAAATAACAGCTACATTAGTCTCATTAAGTCTTTCTAACTAAAAACATTACAAAAAGATAGAAGACTTTAGTCCTAATAATTTCTTAGGTTTTGGAGATCACTACAAAGAGGTGTGTCAGGATCGTAGCAGGTGGAAATCCATAGTCTCTGCCTACCCCAATGGGAAACAGGCGTGATAATATGTATGTATTTATGTACTACACATTATAATAAAACAAGTTTAATCGGATTATATCGCGTATATTATTTAAATTGACGACCTCTGTGGCACACCCTGGCCACTCAATACATTAAGAATGCTAGCACCGCCTACATACGCAAGCTTACGTCTTATACAAACACGCACACACGTGAATGAATAGGGTTGCTTGCCGCTCGAAATGCCGACTGCGTTCCAAACGCTTCTCAGTAGTTCTCAGAGATGGCGTTGACATTTGGGCCCTACGTCCCGGACCCGAGCCGAGGCACTTAATAGCACGAGCGGTTGGTAATGATACCTATCGAATTATCGATGTATTGTATGATGAATATGATATATTAACGAAGCTTGGTAATAAAATTAAATCTGCAAGCATTACAATTTATAATAATTTATATTTCTCTTATCATAAGTACGTAATTTTACAGTAAACAATCTATCACTATAGTTGTAAAATTAAACTCTCGCGGTAAGTAGATACCTACCTTTAATAAAATACAATAAATAGGTACCCAAAGGAATCTGCTTTCAAGCAGCTTTTATTTTACTAACAAAATATGGATACCTAATTTGATCCAAAATAAAGATTATATTGCGTACTGGAAGGCGCAGCGTGGGTAGGCCCCCCACAAGGTGGACCGACGACCTGGTGAAGGTCGCGGGAATCCGCTGGATGCGGAAGGCACAGGACCGGTCCTTGTGGCGATGCTTGGGGGAGGCCTATGTCCAGCAGTGGACGTCTTTCGGCTGAAATGATGATGATGATGATGAAAGATTATATTATTATTATTACGAGCAAATTATTTTTTCCTTTTTGTCATAACTGGCAAAGTACAAAAAAATCGTTTAATTGTAAAATTAAATGCTCGCTGTTCTGTAGTTCTACCTATAAAGGTTTTATTGTGGCTTACCTTATTTCATCCTTCGGAAATCGATAAAATCTTCTGTTTCCTTGTCTAGATGTAGACACACATCCGTATAAAGCACAATACACTACCATTTTCAATTAAAATATAACTACAAACACCAAAAAATATATTGCGTAACGCACTCGACTGGCGATTGATATCCATTGAATATTGCAGCCCAACTTGCCGCTAAACTGAGGGCACGTGCAGGGCGCGGGTGAGGAACTTAAATTGGCGGGGGGCGGTGAGTGGCCGTTCTGTACGTAGTACTATTAGATATTCTGTGGTCAAAGGGTGGAAATACCTGCAAATTGTTTTCGTGGTTTCGCACCCATCGTTTTTGTATCGCACGCGACACACGGAGGGAATTTGTTAGTTTACAAATTGGTATTTAAAAAACAAAAATTTTTTTTTTCAAAAATGTTTCATATTTCAGTTATTTTGCTGCTCGACGAACCGACCTGGGACTTAGATCCACTGAACACTTACTTGGTGATTTCAATTCTGTCCAACGCTGCTAAAAAATATGGAACTGCCATCATACTTACCATGGAGAAGCCTAGATCAGGTAACATAGATCCTTACTTCCGAAGGCTTTAAATAATATTTAAGTTTTTCACGAGATTATATTAAGAGCCTCCACGAGTGACGACATTTAATTGATCGTCCGGCGCACCTTGGGCAGTCAGCCGCGCTACCAACCTGCTGTCTGGCTAATATTTTTCTCACGGCATGAGCTATTATCGTTATTTAGCTCACGTCGACACGATAGAAGAAGACGAGATTATAAACCTTCTTGAAAATAACCTTGAGGTCCGTACTCACCGAGAGCATTCGGGTAAACAGTTCGAGTTTGAGCATTACACCGATGAATACGTTAAGGCGAGCATTACAGTGCGCAGACTTAGAATGTTTCTATCTCGAACATTACAGTAGTGAATACGTTAAGCCGAGCAATGTATTGCATACTGTTTACTCTAGTGCGCATCACTTAAAAACAAACAATGTTACACGCACTAATGTTCGTTGTTTGTAGCAAGCGATGCTCAATGTCGAGCGGTACCAAAAGCGAATGCTCCTCAGTCAGTACGTTGAGCTGGCGCACTATTTTATGTAACGTATCTAAATTAAGGTTTAACATAGAATTTTGAATTGTTACATTACACGCGAATGGTTGCGGTGAGTACGCTCCTTTACACACAAACAATAATTGGCCATGTTTCTTTACTTATTATGTAACTCGAAAAGCCTATAGGTAACTAAAAAAAAAAAACTTCAAACAGGCACGGACGGAGCATCAACATTTCACCTACATACAGCCCATTATAATGCTAATCATGGTGTTTTGTTAAACAATCCAGTCCACTGTACTGGCTTACTTTATTCCTATATTCAGAAAACCTTTGTTTGCGATTATTGGCATATATGCACAGCTGTACATATGTTGAAATGTGTTCGTTTTCACTTGTGTATTTCATAATTTTCTCACTGGGTCACTGTACTGTGAAAAGTGTTGTTTTTAATAATACCTATTAAAATATTTATTTGTACTCTACATGTTGTACTCGTTACGGTTTCGCTATGATATGTAGGTATTATGTTCATGATATGTACCTAATGTTACTAGCACGACTGTCCAGTTTTCGTTGAAGATCAGTAGGTTTGAACTACTTAGGTGTGTTTACAGTTTCCGACATTAAAATCTAATGAAACGCGTTTCAGAACAATTTTAACACTATATCGGTTTACCCATGGTATAAAAATATGTTTCAACTATTAACCATAGATTTACCACCCAGAAAAAGGCCAAAAGGCCAAAAGGGGAAACTTTTATGTAACAGTCTTCACTATACTCTTAACTCCCAGTTTCTGAAAACCTGATCAACGCAAAAAAATACTTATCATCTGCCAAATCCCTCGTCAAGTGTTGTTATTGGTTGTATTTTTGCCGACCAATCACAGGACCTGACATTAGATTTGACAACAGATCTAATTGATCAGCCTTCCAGAAACCGGGGGTAAGTCTGACAACTGGTCTAAGACTAGGATATGTCTCAATTGTACTGCAGATGTTGGACATAACTTACTGTATCACGTTGTAGATGTGTTCCCGTTTCTTGACCGTGTGGTGTATTTATGTCTCAGGGAGGTTGTGTACGCTGGCCCCACGAGGAACCTCCTGGATTACTTCGGCAGCATTGGCTTCCCTTGCCCACAACTGGAGAACCCCTTGATGTATTATTGTGAGTAACCGCGTTTTTAAGATTTTTGTCGATCTTGCGAAAGCAGGATACATAAAAGCAAACACTAACGGCCAAAATTAATATCCTATCTATCCACGATTTACCCTACTAGGTACAGATAAAAATTTGCCGTATTTTGTATGGAGCTTATGTCAAATTTATATCTCCAGTAGGGTAAATCGTGGCTAGATCGGATATTAATTTTGGCCGTAAATAGATCGTGTTATGCAGAAGCAGTTGGCACTGGTAAAATAAAAGATGGTTACTTTCTTCTTTGATACAAATATCCTTATTTTCGCAGTATGCTTATCAACGGTAGACCGAAGATCGAGGGAGCGGTTCATAGAGTCCAACCACCAGATAGCAGCACTGGTTGAGAAGTTCAAACTTGAAGGCCAGGGAATAATGCAGGGCAACCTGCACGAAAACAATCGCATAGTCAACCCTAACAAGATACAGCTCAACTACGGGAAGCCGGGAGGCATGCAAGTTATATGGATGCTGTATTTGTAAGTTGTCATGACAGCATGCTGTAATAGCTTGTAAATAGGCATTATGAAGAACTTGACTTTTGTTAGCCCTTTCACTGCAGCAAGATCTACCACGAAACCTCACCTACATCCCCCAGTACCTTAAAAGGGTTTTTTCGTCAATCCCATCCAAGAGCAAATTCTACCAAACTAGTTAACTCACCAAACCGAAAGGATTGAAACCAAAAGTTAATAACCAGGAGTAATAAATAGCAATTGAGTGTAATTCGTAGGTACACGAGTGAAAAGAAATCTTAACGAACATGATCATTTGCTTTTACAGGAGATTGCTGGCTTCAATATTTAACTTGAAGAAGAATGGAATGAAACAAATGTTTATGAGACTCTTCAGCTTACCGATGTACTTCTTTATATTGTGGATATTCTACAACGAAGCAAAGGTGAGAGTTAGGGTTTTCCTATTGCAGTACAAAAAAATACTTTTCAACATTCTTCAGCGCATAGTGTAATACTAGAAGAACTTTGGTTTGCTTAAAACCTCTAACGCGAGCAAACAGAAGAAACTAGGTACATTGTAGAAAATTTAACAGAATCCATTTTGTTGTAAAATACACAAAAATATTCTGCTTGGACGGCGAAGAGTTCTTAAAATAATGTTGTATTTGGCCTATTCCCAGGATTACCAGAGAGTAGAAAATTTAACAAAATCTATTTTGTTGCAAAATCCACAAAAATATTCTCCTTGGACGGCGAAGAATTGTTAAAATAATGTTGTATTTGGCCTATTCCCAGGATTACCAGAGAGCTTTCATCACTAAGAGCGGACTGATATTCAACGCGATGGTGGGGACCTATTTCATCAGCATTATGAACACAATTTGTTTATGTAAGTTACACTGCTACTATTTAGGTTCCTAATAGATAAATGCTACTATACCATTGACGAATTCCTTCTTGACAAAATTCAATGTGACCGATTTTATGTACTTATGCTAGAAAACCCATTTTTTTTTTGTATCAGCTAACTATCTAATGTTTCAGAATTGACATTTTAATTGGAAAGAACATGGCACCGGCATACAGCCAGACACCAGGCGGGCGGATTGCTAATAGCAGTAAATTATTTTTCGGTCCTCCGGTCCGGATACAATTTCTTGGTCTTTTATAAATTCCTGATGCCTCTTCAAGTTAAGTCACACGTCACGGGCCTATTTAAAGTTATCGGCCTTTTTCATCTTGTTGCAGACAGTCCATACCGGACTCGCTACTATCAGGAATCACAGGAAGGCTTATACAGTGGTGCCAGTTTACTTCTGTCATGGAACCTCGTGTCTTTGCCATTCTCGTTTCTGAGCACGCTAGCCTCTGCCGCTGTTATTTATCCGTAAGTTCATTTTTTTGTTACAATATTATAAAAACTTTCTCTGCGATATCAAGACAACTGCTGAATCAAAATGCAAATTGAGACTTTGAAAAACAAGCATATTAGCATGGTATAATAAGATGTTTCACCAGGTATTCTCTTCCCGCAATGACAGCGCAATGCCTCCAAGCTACGTCACGATCAGTGTTGCCGTTGATTGATATCTTCAATATACTTAAGGAGATTTTTGGTCGTAATGAATATAAAATAAATTCCTAAACTATTTGTTATCTCGTGTTATTCATCTAATTAGTTAATAAAGGAAACTATATTAAATTACTAGTTAAAAAGCGATTCTTTATAGAAGTAAGTAAATGAAAAAATGCATTTTGCTCGGGTAATTTATTTTCACAAAGTGGCAGCACATCAAACTGACAAGTGTCACGCTAACAGCCCGCTATTGGCTCCACGGCCGATGACGTAGTACGGAGGCAATCACGTGACCTAGCTGTCACGGGAAGAGACTACCTGGTGTTATTATACCATGCCTACACCCACCTAATTATCTCTCGTTGGGAGTTTGAAAAGGTAACATGTACTCGCGACACGTTTAAAGGAATCAATTTGAAAATTGACGAACCTTTTCGTTCCTCAACTGTACAATAAGATCTTTAATAACGACGACCTCTGTGGTCTAGTGGTTCGAGTATCGGACTGCTGTTAACGAGGTCGTGGGTTCGATTCCCACAGGACACAAATATTTGTGTGATAAACATAAGTGTTTGTGTTGGTCTGGGTGTTGCTTATCTATATACATATAATAAAATCGTAGAGATGAAAAAACTGTACATTGAATTTTTTTTTTTAAATCACTGCTGCGCATACTAGGAACGATACTGATGCCAAAACTATAATTTTTAGAATTTCTGTCTGTTTGTCTGTTTATCTGTTTGTCTGTTTGTCTGTTTGTCTGTTTATCTGTTTGTATGTTTGAGCATGACGCCAATACTACTGAACAGAATTAGTTGAAATTTGGCAAAAATGTAGGTTACAGACCGGGTCAGGTTATAGGCTACAAATCATCACGCTTTTGTACATGGGAGGTGAGTAGAGTAACAAAATGTCTACAAAGTTATGTTTTACAGTTAATATATTGAAATGTTATAATTTATAGACTAAAAAAGACTAAAATAATTCTTTATCAGAACGTCAAAATTAATATTTAAAAAAATAACCATCACGCTATATATAAAGGGAGCTAAACGACAGATATTAACAATGAAAATGCTTATTTCGTAGTTTCGCGTAAATAATTACTCATCCTGGTGGCTTGGCGTGTGGATCACGATTGTGTTGTTCTAAGATCGAATCTCAGCCTCAATCTTAGTTTTTAGATTATTTTTTGCATTTTGTTATTTAAAAAAAAAACATCTTCAACATTCTTCAACAAATTAAGTTATTTAGCAACAACGTCCGCTAAAGAGCGGATTAAAACAATTAATGATCACGCTATTTAGTATGAGGGGTGAGCAATAGTGCATTGTGTTGATTATTTTCTGCTTCCGTATTTATTTTTATTTATTTTACTTTCTACCACAAACAGTAGTTTTCTAACAGTAGTTTAGTAAAGTATTGTCTGCTAAAAAGTGCTTTACCTATATAACAGTGAATTTTTTTTTGAAATCGGTGCAAAAAGTGCCATTGAACCACTTATTTTACTAACTGCTGAGTCCCCTAACCCAAAAAAGCGTGAAATTTTATTTGTATTGTTATCCTTAACCTATGTATAATATAACCGATTTACGACGACGTCTCCCGCTTACTTAGTTTTGTAAATAATTAACTTAATTTAAAATACTCCTTCTTTCCTAACCAGATGGCGTTAACGTCGAATTAGATCGCGCTATGGTTTCGTTCACAAAATGTGATGTTATGGGTAGAGAAACGAACGTTACCTTTGTTGTCTTTCTATTTGCTTCTTTAATTGTCTTGAAATACTTAATACCTACGAATTGCGATATTTTACATTTTACACCTCACCAATTGGTGATTCTTACGGACCTATGTTGATATTAGCGATGGGTCAACCCGTGATTTTTCTTAACCGGGTAAACCGTATCAAAATTTTACGTAAACCGAATGGTTAACCGGTTAAACCAAACCGAATCGACCGTCTACTAAGATTGAGACGGTAGGTAACTCGTAGTAGATTGCGAGTTGCTAAGTTCCCCATTCGGTTTGGAAATTGAATGTGTGTATTGTGGGATTTTATCGGTTTGAAAGTTTAGTGTTTTTAGTTATTAAAGTATTTTAATATTTATACAGGACAACGAAACTTTTGTTTGGGTTATCAAAGATTCAATAAAAGTATGTTTACGTAAAATATAACCTTTTTGTTATTTAAATCGCTTTTTTATACATACGTGTTATTGAAATAACTGATTTTGTTTTCGCAATTTCAGGGTTGGTCCCATAGTACAAAATGTTCATAATGATGAGTACAATGGCCCGTTAAGAGGTTTTTAGTTATTTCAATAACACGTTGTATACATGCTCAAATTTTAATCGCTTCTTTCCCGAAAAGAGGTCATTGTACTCATCATTATGAACAACTTTTACTATGGGACCAATAGCCGTGTTGGTAGGGCCAATCAGATTGCAGTACCCCGCCTCAGCAAGTGACAGAATTTACTGTACACATTATATTCAACATTAGGCGTCTATTGGGCTGTATGGTCGTGGGTATTTACAAAAAAAAGTATATGAATATTAGATCCATAGTCTAGTACCCATAATCAAGCTATGCTTAGTTTTGGACTAGATGATGCTGTGTAAAATGTCCAAAATATTATTATTATTATAATTACACAAGACATAATTTCATTATTCATCGGGTATCATTATATCATATATCATTCGGGTAAAGTCGCGTCGCGCGCGAACCGTTCGGGTGAACTCGACTCTCGACTTACGGCGTCGGGTAGATAAGTTCGCGGTTAAAAAGCCAATCCGAGTTGACAGATCGTAGCCCGGTTTGATACGAGTTAGGCTTGACCCGGGTTGAACCGGTTAGCCAAACCGAGTTGACACATCGCTAGTTGATATGCTGGACGCATTTTGAATAGCTGTTTTTTTCACTTCAAGACATGGTCGTTTCGATCGGCTGCAATTCATTGGTTGAGTACGGTTTACCGACCCCACAACCAAACCACGCGTTAATCGTGAATACGCCGCCGAAACTGACTACAGTACGGGCGCAATGTCTGTCATTGTTCATCATTCATCTCAGAGCAAAGACAGCTATTCAAAATTATCCTGCAGAGCATTGAACTCTGCCAAGGGAAAATGTTCTTTTTGGATGCTCCTGGAGGAACAGGCAAAACCTTTCTTACTTCAGGCATCCTTGCAGAGGTCAGAAGGCGAGGAAAAATAGCCCTCGCAGTAGCGTCTTCCGGAATCGCCGCAACACTGCTCCCTGGTGGCAAAACTGCGCACACAATGTTTAAGATTCCCATAGACTTAGAGAGCAATAAGACGTTTCACGAAACAGTGACAAGCCCGCTGTTCTACGAGACTGCTCTCTTATTGTATGGGATGAATGCAAATTGGCGAACAGAAAGGCAGTGGAGGCTGTTGACCGAACCCTGCAAGATATCCGCAGGAACCACAACATCATGGGTGGGGTAACAGTTCTCTTTAGCGGCGATTTTCGGCAGACGCTGCCTGTGGTGACGCGAGGTACTAGGGCTGATGAGGTGAATGCTTCGTTAAAACGCTCTACTCTCTGGCCGCAAGTTCACAGATTGTGCTTGACGGTCAACATGAGAGCACGGCTTGGCGGGAATTCACATGCTCAAGAATTCGCTGAAGTCCTTTTAAACATTGGAGTAGGAACTTATCCAGAGGAGAGTGGCCAGGTGGACCTACCGGAAACGCTTTGTAGAGTGGTCCCTACGGTAGAGGACCTAATTCGTTCTGTTTATGGGGACATCAGCCAAATCTCGCACCAGCAGAATTCTTGGTTGTGTGAGAGGGCCATTTTAACACCAAAAAATGACCGAGCCGCTGCCATTAACGATAGCATTCTCTCAGAAATTTAAGGGAATGAAGTGGTTTATACTTCTATAAACACCGTTATAGATCTAGATGACGCTACTCACTATCCAGTACTATTCCTTAACTCTCTCTCTGCAAGTGGACTTTCTGCCCATCTTATCAAACTTAAAGTCGGGGTCCGGTGTACTTTTGTGGAACTTAACACCGCTTAAGCTGTGTAAAGGGACCCGACTCAAAGTCATATCCTTGCAGAGGCACATTATAGAGGCAGAGATTCTCACTGGGTGTGCCGCTGGCGAGATGGTGTTTATTCCACGTATACCACTGATTCCCCACAATTACTCTTTCCAATTCAAGCGCATATAGTTTCCTGTGAGTCTGTGCTTCACGATGACCATCAATAAGTAGCAGGGGCAGACACTGAAGGCTGCGGCTGTCGACCTCAGGACCAGCTGCTTCTCATATGGACAACTGTACGTCGCTTGCTCTCGCGTCACCAGCCCTGACACTCTGTACATTTTGGCTGCTGAAGGTTTTGTAAAAAGGCGTTTTATTGTATACATTCACATGATTCTGTATTATTTTTGTAAATTATGCTCAAAATTTGTTTGTGGCCTAGAATCTCGGTTTACGTTTTAGTCTTTGACTTTGCGCCCAGCGCTTTAACAAAAAAATAATGGCAAAAAATTAATTAATGCTATCATTTGTCCATTATCTTTGAAATTTGACTTATTTGAAAGTTAACCTTATGATAACGTGAGCAAAGCCACGGGTACAGCTAGTGTATTATAAGTATGTATTTACAACAAAAAAAAAAGTATACAAGTATTATATCCATTGTCTAGTACCCATAGCACAAGCTCTGCTTAGTTTGGGACTAGATGGTGCTGCGTAAAAATGTCCCAAAGATATTTTATTTTATTTTTTTATTTAATAAATGGCAAAATCTGTCCGTGTGCTCAAGAACAAAGATCCAGCTTATATCGCTTGAATCGAATTTCAAAATAATTTTGTCAACAAATTCAAAAACTTATTTTCTCCTCAGGATTCTATCCGACATATCAGAGAACCTGGACTTCTTGTACTTCTCGCTGGCGCTGTGGTCTTGCTACGTGTACGCCGAGCAGTAGGCCATAGCAGTGATGATGTTTGTCAAGAATGGCCTGATAGCCGGCATCGTCAATATCTACATCACTTGCATCTACGTTATGCTCGCCAGTGGAGTGCTGAGGTAAGATACGCTTTGTGATTCTTTACGCCTTCAAAACGTACAAATTATCGATGTCAAAGGATCACGCCACATACCATATAAAGGAAGTTTAGTATAGCTTACTTATGAGTAAGCTCATTGCCTGTCCCACGCCTCTCCACAAAAGATTTTTCCTCCTTTTGTCATTGCAAAAGTTCTATCGCAGTCAAAGACTTTGTATATACTGACGTAATAGACCACTACAGTGTGCGACTGAGATACCGATCTTTACGAAAAAACCTATATGCTAGAAAGAGACATAATAAAATGTCAGTAGAACCGATTTTGAAAATTGTAATCTCCCATAGCGTCCCATCAAAATATAATCTCGTATTATTTTACGATTTATTTTACAATCGTTCTGTATTTTATCCAATTAATATCGATAATCGTATTGGTGTAGTGTTCTGTGTTATACTGCTGTGTAATTTACATTATTAACCTAAAGAAAGAGATGTTTCACAGGTAAGTATCTGCAGGACAATACTACTTTCATAATGCTTATTTTCATAGAAGTTATTCTTAAAATTATTTAGTAATACATTAATAACATGCAGTAAATAGCCTATTTTCTATATAATATGTTATTTTAAATAATTATGTGTTAGATAAAAAAATATTGTGTACGTGAAAATGAAACCGTTTCGCATATGGATTGCTCAAAATATATCGATATGTCGATAGTTTCAATTATATATTTTTTGTACTACCTAGCACCATACATGTCACAAGTTAGTGTCCGCTACTGCTTTAAAAAAAATACAATCGAAATGAGAACCTCCTCCTTTTTTTGAAGTCGGTTGAAAGTATTGAAAGGTTGATTTAGTCCGGCCGCACATTGGAAGGAAATCACAATGATTAATTAATGAATTGATCACAGAAAAAATCTGACGCGCCGGAACCTATACCATGGTTGTACTTTTACGATGTTATAATAGTATGTTGTACGTCTATGGCAAAGAGACGTTTCACAGGTAAGTATCTGCAGGACAATACTACTTTCATAATGCTTATTTTACATTTATACAGTTAATTTTAGTACCAGCCCCGCAGACTGACAGAATTTTCCGAATCGTATGTCTGCTTTTGACATATTAAAATGTAAATACGGTGCTATTTTATGACAATGTGCGGCCGGGCTAAAAATGCTGTAAAATATTGACCGGCTAACTTTATAACTTCCATATTTCCTGTAAGTGCTGTTATTAATGAATAAAAACCGGCCAAGTGCGAGTCGGACTCGCGCAGTAAGGGTTCCGTACCTCTCAATATGTCTATGTTTGTCTTATTTTTAGTATTTGTTGCGAAACTACATAATATGCACTATAATCTGACCAAGTTTGACGCTGGTATACCGTTTTGAAGATAGAGCAGGAACAAAAACGTTGAAAAAAATGCATGTTTTTTGAGGTTTCTTGTATGGGGACCCCCTTTGGTTTTAGACTTTTTTTTGTTTTTAGTATTTGTCGTGATACACCTCATAGCAACACATATTCTGAGTAAATTTCAACGGGTTACCTATTACCGTTCAAAAGATACAGCCCTGTGACAGACAGACGGACGGACGGACGGACAGCGTAGCGAGAGTAATAGGGTCCCGTTTGGAACCCTTCGGGTACGGAGCCCTAAAAATGGATGGGCACAAATGTTAAAACGAATAAGCACCGTATCTACTATTCTCCGCCAAATAGTGATGCTTGCATTGCTGTGTTTCGGTCAGAATGGTACGGGTGCCGGTGAAATTACAATCACATGAGACTTTCCATCTTCATGTCTCAGTTTGGCGAACCGACTTGCGGTACCATTTAGGTAACAGCCTAGATGGTATTGCAGTTGTTATTGGCAAAGGTAACCGCTTAACATATGGTGGGCCTTTAGTTCGTTTCGCCATCCTATACAATAAAATAAAATAAAATAAAAGCTGAAAGCCTCGAAAAAACTACAGGGTTTGCAGTAGATATTTTAAGGATAACTGTATCGTTTAATGAAATCACCAACGATCCATACCTACGGAATTTGTTCGGGTCGGTGTTTGTTTCATATAAAGATCTTTACTTTAATAATGGTAAATATTCAAAGTGGTAAATCTACGAAGTGACGAGTATAAAGTAAAAGTCAAAAATAAATATAATACAAGAAGAGTTAGAGATAAAAAAACTAGTTCAACCGAAGATGACAAATTATTATGGAGACAGAATGTCAAAATTTTTAGTTCCAAAAATCCTATCCTATCCTACTTCCTACTAATATTATAAATGTGAACGTTTGTAAGTATGGATGGATGGATAGATGGATGAATGAAAGTGGAGTGGAAGTGGAGGTGGAAGTGGAGGTGGAGTGGAGTGGAGCGGAGTGGAGTGGAGTGGAGCAGAGGTGAAGGTGGAAGTGGACTTTACTCGCAAAATAATATACTACATTTAATATACTATAATAATATACTACAAATTATAAATATACTATAAATTTACATTAGTATTACATGTAGTAATATAAATTAGTAGGATAAGTCTGATGTGTTAACTTAAGTTGACTGGACAAGAAAACTTGTTAAGTTCATAGATATTGTAATTTTTCATAAAAATTCAATAATTTGACCAATTCCGGAATCGTGTATAGGAACTTAGTTCTGGGATTGAAAACCTTCCTATACACCTAATTAAAACTAATATGATTAATTGTAAAATGTTCCGTGTGGTGCCGGACGTAAAGAATTGCACCACCGTATATCTTCGCATGGGTGTCGTAAAAGGCGACTAAGGGATTCACCAGAGAATGGGCAGCAGCATTCTCTGAGTATTTAACCAACCAACTGCGATCGCCAACGCGCCTACCAAGCGTGGCGATTATGGCATATCCCCCCAATATATGCTTGGGGGAGGCCTGTGTCCAGACGTCTTACGGCTGAAATGATGATTAATTGATTTTTTTATTTCTTATTTATGTATTCCTTACCTTCGTGACATTAATGATGTAATTATAATATAGCCCTTAATTGCGTAACTCAATCTTTTAAAATAAATAAAATTATGTCTCAAATATCTGTAATTTTAAAACAATAGTTACTTAATAGCTTAGCAGTTTTAAAATACTACCACTCCTTAAAAGTCAGGCCGGTTGAACTATATCGATAATGCGGAAACGTCACATCACTAAAAATCACTCCTACACGTGTCAATTTCGCACATATACTCATTTTGTTTTCGGTGACGTGATAATGAGGTGACAGTGTCTCTATTACGTCAGTATAATACCTTTATGATCGCAGTCCTATTTTACATTCGGGAAGATAATTCGCTGCCTGGTAAGGATGGTCAATAGATAAGCCAGACTTCTACGTTCTTCTGGAAGTTGGTGACCCAAGTACTCAGTGCCTACCTCCGGCTCTTTTCTTGCATCATCTTCCGTCATCTGAGTAGCTTTAAAAATTATAGACGCAGCCGCTTCTTGAACGTTTATTTTGTTGCAGATCCTACAAGGGCTTCGAAGAATGGCTCTACTACATAACCTACATCACTCACACGCGTTACGCATCAATATTCATGCATCGGAACGTTTTCAAGCAGCCTTCCTTCAAAATTCTCCCATACAGTGACCAGGAGAACTGCAATTCAACAATCACTAGCCTTATACAAACTTCATCGAACCTTAATACTAATTCTAACGCTAACTGCCGATACGCCAGTGGCAAAGCATTCCTGACGGAAAGGTTTTCTTCGAAAAATTTCAACGGGGACATTTACCAAGCTGGTGATTTTAACCCTGAATTCAATTTGGGCGTTTCATTCGCTTTTTCTGTCGGTATTATGGTGTTCAATAAGTTTTTGTATCTGATGCCCTTGCCAGGATATATTACTGATAAGTTTAGAGAATAGCTTTGGTTTTAATTATGTGATTATTAATATTGTTTGAATCCGTCCAATTATTGTGTTATAGAAATGATGTGTAAGTATGCTAACTATTTATAAGAAATATTAAAATTAATGAATTACTCGGAATACTCGGTATTTTATTTCATGATATAAGGTTAAATTTTCCCGTACTTAATTTAAACTTTTAATGTCGAAATTGAATGAATAAAAAAGCAATTATAAGATACAAGATATATTTCTAATAACAATACTTATAATAGAGTAACCACACAAAAATGACGGTTGATTATTATTATTAGCTCATACTAGCCAACTAGCCGTAGTCCTTTAGTAACATATTTTAGAAAGGTATACTGCTCAACTCCACATACTATATAAAAATATGCCTGTTTTGGGGAAGACGAAAATAGGTATAGTACATAATATGTCTAAGTATTTACATTGATTTTATATGAGTATAATTATTAGATAGCGAAATTAAAGCCAAGACTGACTTCTGTTTTAAAGTACCTATGCAAATACAATTATGTATGTATATGTATGGGTGTGTTTGCAATACCTGACAATTTTATTTAAGACAAGATAGTTGCATCAGTGTAGCTACACAAGAGATTATTGGGCCAGTCAGCAGTCAGCTCTAACTGGCCCAATGATATCTTGTGTATAGTTTTTGTAATAAATAGGAAAAACCAGTAATATAGCCCTCAGTTTGGTACACAAAAAATGATGCAGATATATTTGAATTAAAAAATACAAAAAAAATATATTTAAAGATTGAAAAGTATATACATTGAGTTTTTTTTTTATCGCGAAAACCGGCTCAGGGGACTAGAAATAAGCAATAGAATACGAATCAATCGTTTTTAGAATTTATGTCTGTCGGTCTGTCTGTCTGTTTGTTACCTCATCACGTGAAAACAGCTGAACGGATCGTAATGAAAATTGCATTTGTATAGGTATTAGAATAACTTAAAAATAGGGTATTTTTTATTTTAATCGGTTAAGTAGATCCAGCGATACAGCTTGACCCCTCTATTGTATTAAGTTGCATACAAAGTAGAGGTCGTGATTGTTAGTTGGAAGCAGGTTCCCAAAAATATAACGCGCTTATGTATATTAGAAGACATTGTGTTCATAAATATGACATGATGTTATTTTCCGACATCCACGCGGACGGAGTCGCGGGCACAGCTAGTATAAAATAAAATAATCAGCCTCCGTTAAGCCAGATACGTAAAGGACTAATGGATATATGAACAGGTCTGTCTGTGTTTATGCAAGTCTGCTCAAAAATCTGTATGTGGCTAGCAATAAAAAGTCGCCTTTCCCATGAACCAAGGATATGTATTCGGGCGTAAATTATTCATTTATCTTTTTTTACAATTTTGAAATTAATTAATCATTGTGGTTGATATAAAAAAAGAATATAAAATTAGGCATAGTCAGATTCAAGACCCTGATTTACACAAGATCTCGACCCCGATTTACTCTAGATTTCGACACCGAAAACACAAAAACGATAGTCCAAGAATAATCATGTTTATTTTGTCTGACTTTTGCCCCTTGACAAAATATAACTTTGAAATCAGGTTACCACGCCATAAACTGTGTTTTCGAATAACTTAAAACGAATACATAATGGAGACAAGCAGTATACCGACGAAAGAATGGAATATAATAATCTTACACTCCCAAGTATTTATTCACGCGATGGTGAAATCTTCAATGACTTTCAACTCTTTGTACGGATAGAGAATTGCTGACTCCGTCTGTGTTTCACCATCATTCTCAGTTGCGACACAAGTAGTCCCATCTTCTGAAAAGAAAGGCAATGGAAGTAACGGAAATTGTATACAGTGAGCATCTTCATAAAATGTGCATTGCATACGATATTGGGTGAAACTTGACATCATTTAATCGATAGGAAAAATAATAATAAAAATATTTTTAAGCTATCGCGGGCCTTGAGCGTGGAGACCGAATCCAGAAATTCCGTAACGAAAATAACCTAACACCCCCCACTCCGACCGGCCCAGCGGTGATACTTTTTAGTTTTGCCATCTATCGATGAATAGCAGAACTTTTAATGTCTTTTTGAAATATCACGCTTGTCTCTTTAGTTCTGCAAATCGTCTCTAGGTGGCATTGGTTGTATCGGCGTTACTGCGCATTCGTAATCCCCCTCTTCGCCCCGCAATCTGGTGACTCATGCCTGCTTAGAGTTTCGGCGTTAGGGCACCTCCTCTTCGTATTTACATAAAAAATGCTATGCAATAGCTTTACCGCGGCAGTCTCCGAGTGCCACACGTCTTTTTTTTTTCTTGGATTTATAAACGTTAACTTTTTTTATTAGAAACTGGTGTCGATTCTCTTGTTCACGAACTAAACTTGTTTTAAACTATCACTCTCTTTTACTAACAGTGGATTCAAAAAAGGAATAGCAACAATTTTAGAGCTGTCAAATAAAAAAATAAAAAAAGCTTCAATAAATAAATTCCTTACCTCCATATACTAGTATAGGTTTATTTAATTTGTTCATTGTGACCTGAAAAAAAATTAAGACATCAAGTAGTTTTATTTTGTATGGAAGAATGTTTCTTATGAAACTTTGAAGTAGTCATCAAGCTTTACAAAGAACCGCTCAATGTCTTTTCCTAACTGGACGTTGGTAAAATAATTGAAAGACGAAAGAGCCATTATTTACAAAAAAAGATATATTGAAACTCTATAGAGACGTAATCACATCAGCTCCCCGATTCCATACATTTTCTATAAAAAGTTGTCGACCGATTCAGTTTATCTCGTTACGCCTATGATTTACGTAACGAGAGAACAAACAGAATCGTTTGATAACTGCTTATCGAAGATGTTTTATTGGTAGGCGGCGCCCCTGATGTGCACATAGCCAATAGGCAGCGCGCAGCTGCCACTCGCACGTGGCACGTGATGACCAATGCGAGTATGAGCATGTGCGGCGGGCGTACGAGTCGGTTTGCCTTGCAACCTGTGAACTGTTTTTCGCCGCCACTCCGTCGGTGGGTGCTGGCCCTAGGGAGCAGATGTTTCTGAAATAAATTCCGCCAATTTTTGGATGGAATGCAACTCGCGGTCGTAGCAATGGGTGAGCCAATAGGAATGCGCCAAAACACACATTGGCTTTTTTCATATTTATATATGCAAATCACTAGATCAGTTTCTTAATCAGACAGTAATTCATCTCCATTGGGTTTAATGCTCGATAGTAGTAGTTCACATGAAAACTAGTTTTCAGAAATGAATGTTTACAGACTGTCCTATACTTAAAATAATTTTAATTGTGTTTTGAAAGCACGCTTTCGTATCATAATAACCAGTGATCGAAATAGGTAGAGCTGATGTACCTTAAGTTCAAAGAACAGAGACAAAAAAAGTGGAGACTTCCACACGACAAATTTTTTTTTCGGAATATTTGTTTTCGATAAATACAATAAAAATGAAAATAATGTTTGTTTTTTTTACCTCTACCTTGTTAGTTCTAATTATTAAAGCTGGTATTATTATTATTATTTTGGAAACAGAGGTAAGGTCTATGCAAGTCCCTTATGTCACTGCATATGATTAAAGCTGGTACCTATGTAAATTACATTAGCTTCCGCGCTTACGTCAGTCAAACGAAGATAAGGAGATTACCTTTATTTTTTGAAAACCATAAAAATCGTGCATACTCTTTTTTTAAAAACAGAAACAGGAAATGAATTCGATAGTTGTTTTTTTTTAAATTGTACTTAAGTAATGTTCCGAAACTCGGAACAAATTTCCGAAAAAAATATTTGTAAGGAAGTCTCCACATTTTTTGTCTCTGTTCTTTGAACGTTAGGCACATTAGCTCTACCTATTCCGATCACTGATAATAACACATCATCCTCCTCGCCAGTTTCCCCGACTATGTTGGGGTCGGCTTATAGTCTTACCAGATGAGGCTGAACATCAGTATTTTACACGGAGTGACTGCCACTAGACCCCCGCAACCCAGTTACTTGGTGATCCCGACATTCTAAGGTTAGACCAGTTGTCAGACTTTCAGGCTTCTGACTACCCATAACAAATGCCATAAATATTCGTATGGCAACTGGGACCGATAGCTTGACATGCTCTCTGAGGCATAGAGGGGTCTTGATGTACAACAAAATGGTCACCCATCCAACTGGACTGACCATAGCTAGCACAGCTTAACCTCGCAGATCTTGCGATACATGCGGTTATTACTTAGCCATGAGCCCAAAAATATTTTATAATAATTTTAAAATAATAAAAATGAGGAATATCTATTTTAAAACAGAAAGTATACACCGAATTAATTATATCGATAATGCATTCAATATGTTACTACACTATCGATACACGGGAATTTTGGTGACAGTCAGGCACAGACCAGTAAGCTTCAAGACTCCGCATAAACAAAGTTTTGTATTCAAACGCAGTCGTAAAACGTTGGTGGGGTCAGGGGGGCGGACGGCGCGTTATGATTGGCCGGCTCAAAAGTTCGGTGGTATGATTCCTTATGATTGGTGCCGCTCGCTGACTGAGTGACGTTCCGATTGGCGGAGTGACGTATGATATGCAGTGGTGGAGCATATGCGTTGTGACCGGGGGTGTCCAGCTAAGCGGCGTCTAGAGGCTTACTGGTCTATGCAGTCAGGCAAATAAATTGAAGGCGACATCGAAAGAAACGCAATACATTACGCGGTTACTCACGTAGTGAAAGTCGATATCCATGTTTTATAAGCAATGTATATTTTTTTATCAGTTTGCGATAACATCGTTTTTGTCATGAATCACATAATACTAAGAAAATATTTGCAAATATCACAACTAATTAAAGGTTTTTAGACTTACCGATGAAAAGAAATCCCTCTAGTTAAACTACACACATCGCTTCTTTTTCGGCATGATATAATGGCGCAAGACGGCATAATTATTTTTTTTTCGCACAGCAACGTACTCTGTCACAGCCTGGACGCAATGTCGCGGATTTTGGTTACATTGGCGCGTCTGCTCAAAAGCGCGGCGCGCCTATCCCGCCCACAATTCCCCTCTATTATATTCATTTCCTCTATGGTCTTGATGAACTCGTAAATTATAGTTTCTATGGGGTACCCATAGAAACTATAATTTACGATGTGTTTAAAGTTTAAGTAACTGATTGGTGTATTGTGTGTTAACAAACCGATTTAAGGGCCTATCTGGTCGCCAAACTCCAAAAAAGTACATTGTTTCTTTCCATTTTTCGTCATCATTTCTTGAAGTAGGGAGAATGGAAAAAATATATGGTGGAGTTGAGTAGTTTATGTATCCATTTTGAAAGATCGATACACGATTTAAATAACTTCGCTTGATAGAAAAAAAATCCAAACATAGCCAATTTTTGACGCTTGGAATTAATTTTATGACGAAAATTTATATAGAACATGATTTTGAAACTTACACGATATATTTTATCGCAAGCCAAGTAATCCATTTCAGAAAAAAAAAAAAAAAAATCATTAATTTAATGTTTTACATAACTAATATATTATTAGTTTAATTGTTATCACGGGCCGGCGCGCCTCAGTGCTCCAGCTCAGCGTTGCCAGACGTACGATAATTATC